>PVKN010031179.1:0-12533 GCA_004027915.1 Capromys pilorides | reverse complement strand
GACGACCTTATGGGGTCAAATTTGTATTTATTTTTTTAGTGTTTTGTGAATTTTCAAAATAGACTATTAGTATAATAGGGAGAGAAGATTTTTTTTAAATAAAAGATAATTAGCCTGTAAAGAATACTCTTCATACATGCATGTTACACCAGTACAAAGCACATGAGGATTTTCCCAAGTGCTCAGCCTTAGTACAGTCCCTCTCACACACATTCACCCAGACTATGGCTCTGTACTCAGAGAGGAGCATAGGAGGGAGGATTCATACGCTTTCCTTTCTATAATCAGTGGCTTCCCAGTACCACCAGGACGCTGACCATATGTATATGTCAAAGACCCTTCCATCCATGTTCATTTTACCAGCACTGACACACACACACACACACACACGCACACACACACGCACGCACACACACACACACATACACACACACAGCCTAATTCCTACAAGACTCTCATTCAGCTTGCCATATGAAGCTATACCGTGTTGTGCTTTGGGGCCTTTGTCCCTGATGTTTCTTTTGGAAGGTGCCCCTGACAGTTAAAGACCTGTCATGCTCACATCCCCCTGAATGCCTACTAAGTCCTCCAAGACTCCCTCTGCACAGGGACTGCCTCTACTTCCCTCATGATCCTTGCTATAGCAGCACCCGAGCATCTTGCTGTTGTATCCATGGTCACAGTTGTTGGATTTCTTCTCTGCCTCCTCTGTAGTGGTATCCCAGACAGACTAGGGGACATATCAGGGTCACTTCTGCACCCAAACTGCCTGGGCCTGTCCACAAAGTGCCAGTTCAGGAAGTATCTGTTGAACTGCATATATGGCCAGGTGACCAACGGAATTAGGAATGTTGGACAATGTAGTTTAGAAAGAGCATCTCCATGGTCATACTTCTGCCCTTTCAAATCATCATTCTCACACTAATCATTTGTACTTAAATGAGATTAGGCCATCCCAGATTAAAATTCTTATATGGGTCTCCATTGCTGTCAGAATATAATTCAAATATAAGGTCCTGCAGGATTTGCTTCTTGAAAGCCCTTCCTCTTATCTCAGAAGGTAAATTTGCCATAAATATTTGTTGGGTGAGAAAATGGATAGATGAGTAGGTGAACAAATAAACGAGAGCATAGCTAGGTAGGCAGTACATTAGTAGTTACCAGGTAGATGAGAAGGTAGAAGGATGAGTGGATTAATGTATAAATGAGTGGACAGAAGATAAGGAGGTATGTGGGTGAGTGGGTGAATGGATGGGTGGGTGGATGGATGGAAGATGGGAAAGTGAATGGTGGATAGTTGAATGTCTATCCTATGTTCTTTTTATTTTACTATAAACTTACAATGAGTGAAGAATGAATATTTATCTTTGAAATCATTTCAAAACACAGGAATGTAATAGAAGAGAATTTGCCTCCCACTCCTGTCATTTTTACGTCAGTACTGAAAATTGAGCCCAGAGCTTCTCACTGAGACACATCCCCAGCCTTTTTAAAAATTTTATTTTGAAACAGTATCTGACAAAGTTGCCCAGGCTTCCCTTGAGCTTGCCATTCTTCCTGTCTCAGCCTCCCAGGTACCTGGGACCATAGAAGCTCATCATCGCCTTGGTTCATCTGTCTTCTTGCAGGCATTTTGCTGAGTCTCTATGATTCAGCTCCTTGATCTGTTCTCAGGGCCCTAAACCAGGTGACTACAGACAGCGCACCAGAGTCTCAACTGGCGCCATCCAGTCCTGGGGCTGTGCACGAGCTGCTTCACCTTAACGAGCCTCTTGCCTCCTCTCTCATCTCTCCTTTTCCTCTGTCCAGCCACACATGAGGGAAAATTCTAGAAAACTGTTAAAACTAGTTTTTTACTGATTTGGCTTTAACATATTGATGACTTCAAGGTATCCCTTTTCCTCTTAGTTTCCCATCAAGGTGTCTGCATAAAGGGACAGATTTGTCCTCAAGAGATCTCCAGCTGCTGACAAAATAATGGAAATTTCATTACTCTACAAATGCACTCACCAGTAATCATGCAGAGAATATCCAAAATATTTTCCCTGTCCCTAGCACTCAAATCTCCCTACTACCTTTTACTTCAGATCAGACCACAGCTTCCATGTGTTTTTTCCAATAGCTAGAATTTTGCCTAATGATTTGAGTCATGAATTGAGTCCATCCACACCCTCATTTGCATTTCTGCTAATGAAGTCTCTGCACCCATTATCTCCTCTGTGGACAAGGACAGCAATCTCTGGACTGTTCCTCTCTCTTCTTCTCTTCTCCAAATTTGTTTTCACACAATGGAGACCCTTTGACCATTTCACCAACATCATTCAAATGTTTCATCCTTGTGAACTCTTACCCCATTATCCCTTTTATTTTTCCATTCTGTTCTCTTTCTTTCTTTCTTTCTTTCTTTCTTTCTTTGTATTTTAAGGGAGGTTCTATAGGGTGTTCAGAGTCTCACTTCTAGATTGGAACCATAGTGATCTGCCTGTTTACAGCCTCCCGAGAGTTGCTATTGTAGGCACATGACACCACTCCTAGTCTTCTTAGCCCTTCTTGTTGTTCTATTATTCCAGATTTTTGAAACAAGGTAAAGTTCTTGTGACCTAAACTCAGCTGTTTCATGACTGTCATTTGGTGGCATTTGGTCCATTGCCAATTCTGGGCAGCTACCACTTGTAGCTAGGTCTAAGATGCAAGCACTCCAAAGAAAATCTCTATGTTCATCATGCAGTCTCTCCTTGCTTCTCCTCTCCTAGCCCCTGACCACCTCTAGCCTGCTTTCTGTCTCCATGGATTTACTTATTCTGGATGTTTTCCTACATAGAAGCATAATTTGCAACTGGCTCCTTTCATTTCCATAATGGTCTCATCCATACAACATAAAATTCATAAGTCTCACAGCACACAGAGCAGAGTGTCATTCCTTTTATGGCTAAATAATGCTCCATTGTATAGAGGAGACATATCCGTGTGTCCACTCATCTCCTGATGGATATCTAAGCGATTTCCATTGTGTGGGCCATTGTGTGTAATGCTATAAGCACTTGTCACCACTGCCTTGTGGATCTGTTTTTAATACACTCAGCAACTCTATGTGTACCTTTTTAAAGAACATCCCATCTGTTTTACACAGACATTGAACCAATTTCACATTTTATCTATGCTCTTAACATCTCATTGTCTAGACTCCAAGCTTTGTTCTCTTAGTCTCAGTACTTAAAAGAATGACCAGCACACAGTCCTTGGTAAATAATTCCTAAAAGAATAAAATTGGTAGATACAGCTCTCAGGCTTAGGTAAAGAGGTAAAAGGTCAGACTTCAGCTCAAAGCTACCTCTGCCTGCATAAGTAGACTTCCAGTTAAGGCTCAGCTTAGGCAAAGTTTACTCCCAGGACTTTTTCTCAGTAGCTCAATGAACAAAATCAGAGGGATAGGAAGACACTTTGGGAAAATTGCAAATCTCAGAGGACTCTGGAAAGAAGCCTGGCAGGGTGTGGAGAATGCCCATGAAAGAATGACCCTGAGGGTAGGCCTTGCTTCGAGGGCCCTGCCCATTTCAGGGGAAGCTGTGCCAACTGGGATGTCACCAAGATAATAGCCCCATCAGGACCCTAATCTCCTGGTGTCTGAATACAGACTGCATGACTCCAGGACCAGAATTAGAGCTGAGTTAATAAGGGCTTTGTGACGCTGGTGAGGCAGAAGATCACTTAGTCTCATTCTGTTCAAATACACAGTAAATTGTATCAGCTGGTAATGGGGCCAGGACAGCAGCTTGAGCAAAAGCAAAGAGACAGACATGGCACAACTAGATGCTGCCTCTGGCTCTCTTCGCAAAACTACACCTCTTCTGTTTGTGTATACATCTAACACAAACCTACACACACACACAGATACACAGAGAGATATACACACAGAAATACACAGAAAAGCACAGAGACACACACGCAGACACATCACACATAGATACACATACACAGAGACACACATTGAGCAACACACAGAGAAACCCACAGAGACACACACAGACACCCAGATACACAGACAAATGCATACACACACAGATACACATACAGGTACACACAGAGATACACATAGAGACACACACAGAGACACACAGAGACACGCACAAAGACACTGAGAGACACACAGATACATATAAACACATAGAGAGACACAAACAGATATATCCATACAGACATATGCACACAGAGATACACATACAGAGACAGACAGACACACACACACACACACACCTTAAATAAACTCCAGAAGGGCTTATTCTTCCCAGAGGTCATTCAAAGCATACACATATTTTGAAATCAAACAGAACTGTGTGAGTATCCCAGCTCTCACACTAATTATGTGTGGCCCGAGCTGAGTACTTGTTCAAATCTTGATCTCTCTGCTTATAAAACAGGAATATGAGTTATAGTATTGCCAATCATCATGACAGATGTGACACTCACACACCTACCACCCATATAGTGACCATAACTCCCTTGTTCGCTCCAAAGTATTCTACATTTTGGGGAAGGGTAGGCCAAAGCCAAGGCATGCTTGGACATTCCTAGAGGGTGGTGGCAACCACATCCCACAAGAGCTGCCTCTAAACTAGGGCCAAAGGAATGTGTTTGGTGGTAATTAAAAAGTCACAAAGGACAACACATAACCCAGAAGTCTTTGAAATACCCATTAGCTCAAACCATTAAGGAAAAAGCCAAGTGCCACAGCATAATTTAGCACTCAGTTCCAGACTGACACACTTTAATCTAGCTTTTAAATTTTTAATTACGTTAATCTAATTTTAGACATTAATGAAATTGTGGTACACAGTTTTTATTTACATTTCTCAATGTTTTCTTTCCTTCTCAGTCATCCACTCCTCTCAAAGAACTCCGGGCTCCTGGGCCACCTCCCTGGGGCCTTGCCTCTTCCTGGGTATCTGTCTGGCTGCTTTCACCACGGTCCTCCAATCAGCAGCATGTTGGGCTCCAGAGGAGCTGAGTCAGAGGCACCCTTGGGGAAGATGCCAAGCAGATTGGTTACCACATTGCATTCTGACAAGCGCAGACTTCGAGGAGCCTCCAGGCCTGAAGTGAGGCTCTGTGAAGACGGCAGGACACAGATTCACCGGCAACTGCAGGTGCCAAACCGGAGCAAGGCAAGCGCAGCGTTCGTTCCACAGCGTTTGCAGCAGTGTGTTTGCAACAGTGTAACTGTTCTCGTTTCAGTTTGGCTTGGGGACCTATAAAAATGCACTGCTTAAAAAAACCAGACTTAAAGGAGAGAGAATCTGTCATTTGGCCTCTGGGTGGCTCCTCTGTTAGTGGGGAAGCTCACAACCAGTACTTTGTGCAGTCTTCATACCATCCCTCGAATGTGGGTGCCATTGTCATCCATATTTCATAGATGAGGAAACTGAACCTCACAGACACAGGTGGTTTTCCTGAGATCACAATTAGGCAAGCTTGGAACCCAGAAATCATAATGCAGAAGAGAACTCTGATCAGGTGACCTGAACCCAACCTAGACACTGACAGCTTGCTTCAGCAAGTGTTACGGATCTGCAAAGTTCTAGGCTCGTGGGGAGCACTAGGGAAGATGGTGAACAGACACGGACTTCACATTCCCGGTGTGTATAGTATAGTGGGAAAGAAGGACATCTGCCAGATTGCATGCAGGCACACGCATGTGCACGCACACACACACACACACACACACACATCTGTGTCCAGGGTATGAATGATGACCATGCTAGGGACACAAGAGACAGAAAATGCCAAGAGGAGGTCTGCCTGGGGTGAGGTCAGGGAAGGCCTCTGCAGGTTGAGATCCTTGAGCTCAGGGCTCATGGAGTTATTGTCTAACCAGGGCACGAACATTCCAGAAATAAAGGGTAGCATGTGAAAATGCCTCAAAGGAGTGAACAGGATGTGTGACAATAGGAATGAAAGACACAAGGACTGGATTCAGATGCCACATGGTGGCATCACCCTTAGTCTACCCTCTTGGGCTGGCTTTAACTCCCATGGGTTCATTACTGAATAATGATTATGGAATTATTTTAAAGGCAATTGTTACAAAGGCAAAAATGATGCCTCCAGCTCTACACCTTCATCATGTCGGCTCATTGCCAGCCAGTATGGCCTTGTTCCTAACAGCTCTATAACCTTTTCCAAAAGGATCTCCAGCTTAGATCACAGGCCTGTCCCTGATCTGAGCACCTCCACCAAGGTGAACAGGTGTTCTGCTTCACCAAGCCAGGGAACCACCTCCTGAGAAAGGGCCTCACTCTGGACATTTCAAGTGCGGTGCACACAGGGAAGCCATGTGTCTGGTATGTTGGTCCTCAATGTTGCATCTGTAGTCCACAGTCTTTATGTCTGTGCATGAAGAGGGTACCGGAGATTGAATCCAGGGCTTCTGCATTGATGTATATCTCTAACCCTTTTAGTTTTCTTTCAATTTTTATTTTTGAGACAGGTACCAGTAGATCACTAAGTTGTCTGGGCTTGATCCTGAATCCTCCTGCCTCAGCCTCTCAAAGTGCTGAGATTGTAAGTGTGCACCACCATGCCAGCTAATTCACCGTCTTTTACTGCTCTGAGTGGTGGGAGTTGGTGAATCTTTCTTAATATGGGGATTTATTCCAATCCTAAATATCAGCTATTGCTTTTAATACAGCATTACATGTAAACTTATAGGAGACATACTGGCTTTGGGAATGTTGTCATGGTAAGGCAGCACCCTAGAATAGACAAGATGGCATTGAAGACCCCATCAAAAATGAGGTCATAGAAACACACCTGGGAAATCTTCAGTAATAAATTCTTTTTTTTTTTTTTGGTGTAGAACTGGGAATTGAACTCAGACCCTTGCATTTGCCAAGCAGACACTTATTCTACTGAGCTATCTCCCCAGCCCATAAATTCTTATCTTATTGCCCCAAAATTGCTATGTTCTACTTCCTCACTCCCAGCATGATTCCATGTTATAATTTATACACACATCTTGATCATCTACCTTTGTATATTGGGGTGGAGGAAAGAAGGAGACCACAGAAACAGAGACGAACACAGACAGACATAAATAGAGCAAGAAACCAGAAATAAATGAATGCAAAGTAGGCTTACAGCATAGGTGAGGGGAGGAAAAAAACCAGGTACAAAATTAATTCATGCACTTGTCTCTAGATACACTCTTGGGTCAGAGGACAGACAGTATTTAGCTGGAATTTTTTTAGGAATTGAGCATGGCCCCTGCGAAAGGAGAGGAGGTGGGGAGTTCAGAGGTGGGGGGAGGTTGGTCTTGTCTTCTGCTCAGAAGCTGAGCTGGCAGACAGCACCTGTCCCTGGAAGGAGCTACCATAGCCTGGCACATGGCATCTGCACCCAGATCACACATCTACCCCCATGCTGTTGTTGATGAGACATTTACAAATTCAGTAAGAGAAAAATATGATCATTTATAATGCTGCATTGTAAAGCTTGACATTAGCAGAGCTATTGGAGCCCATGAATCACAGGAGGAGGGGAAAATCAAATGGATATAAATGTCCATTAATAGTGGAAAGTTAAATAAATTATATTCCATCCATATTGTGGAAATAATATGGACCATTATAAAAATGAGATAGATTTGTGCGGAGGGCCATGGAAAGATCGCCAAGAAATGCCAAGTTACAATAAGAAAGCAAATTGCAGAACAATGCATCCAGCCTGATTCCCTTTATTTATGATAGAGAAATATCTATACATGTAAATGGACAGATAAAAGGCCTACACCAAGCAACACCAGTGATCAGCAGCGCTGCGCCCCGCCTCCTCCAGGCTGGGGCTCTCTAGCCTGCTCACCTTTCCCAGCGGGAATTTTCTCCATGCTGTCACTTTCTACCTTTCTGCCCCATGCTGACTTCATGTGCATGCAATTCATTCAAAAACATGAGAATCCAGAGATGACACTGGCCACAGTCTCATGATGCATTGTATCATTGTCAGGGTAGCTGGGTTGCTGCAGTAACAACCTCAATTCCCAGTGCCTCACTCAGAGTCACGAGGCCCATTTGTTGATCCTGTTGCTGGCGGGTCAGAGGTGGCTTTGCTGCCAGCAGGCTCCTAGCCTGGGACCTAGGGTTCATCTCTGGAGCAGTGTCTGTCTGGAATGCTGTTGGTCTCATGTTCAAGGCCTGATGGGTTGAGAACCAACCACACAATGCCTCACAATGGCTTTTTTTTTTTTCTTTTGGGGCACTAAGGACTGAACCCCGAACCTTAACACAAGTTATATCTCCAGGACATTTTATTTTTGTTTCTTTTAGGGCAAGATCTTATTAACTTGCTAAATTGCCAGTTCTGGGCTTGAACTTGAGATTTTCCTGTTTCAGCCTCCCAGTGTGCTGGAATTACAGAGCATGTACCACCATCTCTGGTTTCACAACAGCTTTTAAAGCATTTCACTGGAAGGAAAGAGGTCTGTGTCACTTTCTGTTCACATGTCACTGACTAAAACAGGACCCTTGGGGCTGAGGAGATAGCTCCATGGCACAAGTGCCTGGTTGGCAAGTGCAAAGTCATGAGTTCGAACCCCAGTCTCCCCTCACACCCACCCAAAAAAAAGGATCCACTGTCAACCCTGAGGCCAAGGTGCCAGAAAAGTATACTAGAGGGGTTATGAAG
Organism: Capromys pilorides; assembly: GCA_004027915.1. Classification (NCBI taxonomy): domain Eukaryota; kingdom Metazoa; phylum Chordata; class Mammalia; order Rodentia; family Capromyidae; genus Capromys; species Capromys pilorides. Next base: position 3,857 of record PVKN010031179.1, on the reverse strand, counting down.
TAGACAAAGCAGACAGTGCCCCTGAAGGGTCTTTCATAAATGTCTTGGAAAGACGTGAGGCACAGCAAATATCTACTATGTGATGGGTACTGAGCCATATGGGAGGAATGTGAGTGCAGGCAATGTCTAATCCTGATCTCAGCCTGATCCACTTGAGAGACACCTCAGAGGCCAGCAAGGGCAGCTTGAGGCACCACCTCCAGCACTGAGGGCCCTTGCCCCTCACCCCTGAGCTCCTCTTCCTGCTCCTGCTCCCTGGATGCTGTGAGCTAAACAGCTTTCCTCCCCCATGCCCTTGCTCTCTGCTGCTTGTGCCAACCTTGGACCAGAACCACGAGTCCCCACAAGGCTTTCCTTCTTAAGGCTGTGTGTGTCAGGCATTTTGTTCCAGCAACAGAAAGGCAACCAAGCTAACTCATAACAATGGAAATTAAGTCTTCCAGGTATTGTCCCAGCAGATGCTGTGCTGGGGATATCCTGAGCACCAACTCCTTGAATCCCTACACCAGCAAGCATCACAAAAGGTGAGAAACCTGGCTCAGAGAGGCAATTCACTTGCCCAAGTCCACACACTGGCACCCTACAGGAGTTGATGGTAGAGCTTCGAGGATGTGTCCAAGACCTCACACATAGATTGCAAGAGACAATATACTTTTTAAGCATTGAGTAATGTGTCAATCACCTACCATATTAAAAAAAACAAACTACTCTAAAAATAGAGCAGTGTTTAAGGATAGGACTGAGCTCTAAATTCTTCCTATCCTCCTATTACTTCCATAACCTGGAGAATTTGGCTCTTTCCAGGCTCTGGATTCCATCTAGATGTGAAATGCCCATTCTAAAGTGTACACTGAGCATCCCTATTGTTCCAGATCCCAGGGCATCAGCAGTGGTGAACACTCTCTATCCTGATTTTTCTTGTCTGGGGAAATAGGAAATCAATGGATCAAAACGCAATGTAATATTCATAGAAGAAACAGTGGAAGGAAAATGAGCGACAAGATTCTGATTGAGACAGAGTAGTCAGCAAAGACCTTCCTGGTGGAGTCCCGAATAATGTGTGGGAGTGAATGAATCATGTGATGTTCTAAGACAGCATGCTTCCTAAGGAGCAAAATCAAATACAGTACAAACCTCTGCAGCCACATGGTTTTCTGTGTTTGGGGAACAAAGAGAATGGCAAGAGGTACAGCAGAAAGTGAGGCAGAGCTAGGTCATGGGAGCCTCACAGGCCATGCAGAGGATTTTTGATTCTATGGAAGTATGAGGTCTAAGTAGGATAATCCACAAGAAGATGATCAGCCAAGTGCCAGGTGCATCAGAGGCCTTCAACTGATTTCAGTAATTCTCATTACAACAGGAACAAATATTTATGGAGTGTCTGCTGCACACTGGACACTACCTAGAATGCTTGGGATTCATCAGTGTGCATAGCCTACAAGATCTCTGCCCACATGAAGTTCAAGTTGAATAACAAATCCAGGCTCTGTGTGCAGTGCAGCATTCCTAATGTGAAAATCTAAAATTTGAAATACTCCAAAAATCAGAAATTTTTTTAGCGATGCGAGCTACAAATGGAAAACGCAACAACACATATCTTTGTTTCATGCACAAAATTATTATTATTTTTTTACTTTTTTATTTTTTTTTGGTGGGACCAGGGTTCAAACTCATGACCTTGCACTTGCCAGGCTGGGACTTATACACAAAATTATTAAAGATATGATATAAAATGAGGTTCAGGCTATGCTTCAAGTTTAAATGTGGGTCCCACCCCAGGCTATGTCATGCATACATAAATATTCTAAAATTGGGGGAAACGTCAAAAATCTGAAACACCTCTGTTCTCAAGCATTTCAGAACAAGGATACTCAACCTGTATGTGATTAATAAATAATAAGAGAGTGATAGGTTTTCCACGGTGGTGCAGGAGAGAAACAGGCAGAAGGAAAAGGGTAAAAGGGGTTTTATTTTCTTCCTGGAGGACATGGAGAGAATTCGGGGAAGATAAGGAATTCTCTGAATTGGAACAAAGGGAGACTGAGGCTTTTATGGCCTTTTGCCAGGAGTGGGGTTTGAGGAGGATGTTTAGATACACCTGAGGAGCTGATTGGGGCCTTCCCTGAGGTGGCGGGACAGGTGAAAGGAAATTGCACCCAGGACTGAGCTGGAGAAGAAGGGGGAGGTGGTCTTTGGGAAGATAAGCTTGTTGTTTTAAGGGCTTCAGCCATATTAGATGACACCATAATGACTCAGCAATTCAAACTAGGATCAGAACCTATCATTCTCATCTTTTGGTTATTATATAAGGGGCAATGTGTCTGTTAGACTACTTCCTGCTGAAGTGGGCCATTGTCTTGGGGGTGAGGAGAGTTGATAGGATCACAGTTCACACCCATGTAGAAGTTAGTACCAGGTGCCTCAGCTAGGACTGGAAGTTTATCATTAGTGATGGCTTGCATCGGAGACTGAAGAAACCTTGAAAAGTTTAAAAAAAACAGCATGTTATGAGTACACATCATCACAATTAAAGGACACAAGAAGGGAAGAAAAAGAGGGGCTATGATCTGACTGTATCATTTTACCATGACCATGACCATGTTAAAAAGGAGGAGTATCTATCTCTAGTTTTATATCAGTGTGAGGAAAGGGAGTCAGGATCACCTGTAGGACCTTGATACAACTGTATCAAGAGGCCTCAGTAGAGGTACAGAAGAAAGTGGTAGGACAGAGTGCTACAAGAGGAAATAGCGACGGAAAGATCCACTATGAACATTAAGTGCATTTGTTATATAGTGTGGCAGCTGCTGTGTGGAGACATGGAGTCTACCTGCCAACTATGTTGTCTATAGTTGTTTAGAAAGGTAGGCTTTTGCCTGAAAAGATGGGTCACTTTTAGGTTGTAAAATGCCCACTGTAGTGTGATCCTGAAAAGAAGTATCTAAGGTAAAAGGCTGAGTTGGGTTGGGTAAAGAAAGCTGGGGTGCTCAGAAGCACTTGTTGTGGCTTGTGAAAGGAGAAATGTACAGGAGCAGCGGGGTCAAGGGGTTTAACAAGGAACATTTTAGGAACCCAGAGGCAGAAGAAATTAGCCATATGAAGGATAAAATCTGTTATTTTGTGGTGAGCACCTGAAGGTCACAAAGAAGGGCTTTGTGGTCAGCAGTGACTACACGAGTAGTGGAGGTGAGGGTGATGAAGCTCTCTGAGCTTTGGAGGGAGAGACCCTGTAACCTCATCCTGACAGAAAATTGAGAAGAGTAGCTGTGTGTTTTAGGGCCAGGGCATGAGAGGTGTAGCAAAGCAGGAGGTCATTGATATATTGAAGGAGTGGCTGGACTAGAGATCAAGGGTCTTGAGGTCAGTCAGCAGCAAGAGCCTGGCTAAAGAAGTGAGGTCTATCTCTGAACCCTTGAGGCAGAACTATCTATGTGAGCTGTTGAGATTGGATCAGTCCATGAGAAGGCAAAAAGTTTTTGGCAATCTGTGTGTAAGGGAATGGTGAGGAAGACATCTTTATGGTCTAGGACAGTAAAGGAGTAGTGGAAGGAGGGATATGAGAGGGCACAGTATAGGGGTTTGGCATCACCAGGTGAATAGGAGTAACCACATTATTAATAACTTAGAGATCTTGAACTAAATAATAGGAGCCATTAGGTTTGAGTATAGGAAGAATGAGGGTATTATGTAGTGAGTGGACAGTTTCAAGAAAACCATTGGTAAGGAGGCAAAAAATGATGGGCTTGAGTCTCTTTTGATGTTTGGAAGCTATTAGGTATTGGAGGACATAGAAAAACACTGTAGGATCTTCGAGGCACACTTTTCTAGGAATAGCATGTGTGGCACAAATGGGACTG
>PVKN010031178.1:0-12561 GCA_004027915.1 Capromys pilorides | reverse complement strand
ATGTATATATGCCCATGAGATTCTTATGCTATTTAATAATCCTTTGGTACCCACGATATATTTTTCTGGGACCAGAATCACAGATGATCATGTCCCTTAGTTTTTGCCTAAAACCTACAGGCGTCATCCTGCATACTCTAAGTCACCTTCCCATTAGTTATAATACCTAATAAAATGCAAATGCTATGTAAGTAGTTGGTGCGCCATATTGTTGAGGGGAATATAAGAACAAAGTTGGAATGTGCTCAGAGTAGACACTATTTTTGTCTTTCAAATATTTTTGCTCTTTGGTTGGTTGAGCCTGAGAACACAGAGCTCAGGGATGTGGGTGGCCAACTTCGTAACCGGGCACAGCCTCTGACCCTCCCAAGTATGTTATAAAAAAAATCCTGGAAGCTTCAGTATGTTCAAGTGAGTTTAATGATAGGTAATTTAATGAAAGAATTATTTGTAGAGTGTAGCTGAAGTCTTAGGATACTCATGTTGCTGGTCAAGACCAGCAACAGTGGGCAAAAGGCCTGAAAGAAGAAAAGAAAGTGTGGTAGTTCTACGAATCCTTTGCTATTCCTCTCTTGAAGAGGTGGTGCTCCTTTCTCCAGTGTCTGTTTGTCTGCTTGCTTGCAGTACTGGGAACTGAACTCAGGGTCTTGCTCTTGCCAAGCAGGTGCTTATGCTGCTGAACTATATCTGTGCCCCCACTATTCTATTCTGAATATGACTGGACTTGGTGGCTACCTTGGAAAGGATCAGGTATAGCAGAAATGCATGGCTTCTGAGCCTCAAAGCACATGGCTTCCTGCTTCTTCTCTCTTTGGAACTGCTTCATCTGAGAAGCCCAGCCCCTATTCCTAGGACACCCGAGCACCCCTAGGGAGAAGCCCACAGAGTAGAGCCCTGAGGCCTCCTACCCCTCCTCCAGGGCCAGGGGAGTCTTCAGATGAATGCAGGCTCAGCAGATATCCTGACAGGAATTTCATGAGAGCGCCTGTGTCAGAACCACCCAGCCACACAGACACCTGATCCTCAGAAACTGTGTGAGATAATAAATAGGAACTGTAGACACAGAGGAGGCAGCCACTGCTGGAATGGCCTTGTCCTGTGGCCCCTTCCCTTCACCTCCTGCTCCAGACTCCCTCCAGTGCATCCCTGGTGATCCAAGGCACCCTAGAGGAAGCTGAGCCCCAGGCTCTATAGCTGGGCCTCTAGGGCACAGGGCAGTGGTGAGCGGTCAGAGAACAAGGCTTAGGAAGCCAACAAAGAAAATGAGAGCTTTATTTAGACCATCCTCACTTGGGATCAGCATCACAACAGGGGTTTGATCAAAGAAGGAAAATCATCAGAGGACACAGCATGAAGGCGGCAAACACCAGCATCACAACATGCCCTACCATGGGCACCTCACAACAACAGGTCGCATGTTTGCCAAGACAATCAAAAGTCCTGAGAAAATCTGGGTTTTCATTTCATTTCACAAGAAACTTCGTGTGCCTAGTATGGCCTAGTTCTTTGGTGTTAGCTCTCTTCCTACCACAACTCCCTTGAAAGGAGGTTGGTCACTGAAGAGAACCTTGGAAATAAGTGCATAGCTACTAGACATGATGCACCAGGGCCAGTCACAGAACTCCAGGCTCTAAAGACAAACGTCCCAGATAAACCCTTTCCAGTGAGTTGGGAAAAATAAGGTGCCCAGGAGAGTTCATGCCCTCAATTCCTCTCAACACCATTCCTCGAGCAACTCTTAACAAGAATATACTTTTCAATTGACCCTCACAGTAAACCCTGGTCCTCTTAGGAAGAGCTGTAGCACTTTTAATATAACGAGTTCCTTATAGAATATACTCTGATAAATTCCTGAGTTGCTTTATCTGAGCCTGCTTTGGATATGGTTTGATGACAGTGACATATTTTTAAGACTTCCAGTTGTCTCTGTCAAATTAGAAATTGAGAAGACTTTTAGTTAGCTACCAACCATAGCATGGATATAGCCAATTATATCAAGTAACCCGTGTGCTCTCAAAAGCTATCTTATTTAGCTCTCATGTTACCGAATGAGAGAAGTATCTCAAAAAATTAAATGAGTTACTCATGGTGCATAAGTACTATCTGTCTGATGTGATCTAGGGTCCTTCCACTGCGCCCTGGCTATCAAGGCCTGGGGAATTCTGGGTAAATTCTAGAACCTTCTCTGTTGGAGTGCAGTGTCCAGAGAACTCTAGCTGCAGTAAAGACTGACATGAAAGGAATCTTGGAGGCTGGAGGCTAGACAGAAGCTACACAGCTGTGAAAATGAACAACACTGGATGCCTTAGCCAAGGCAGAGGTGGAAAGGTACAGAACGGCCAGGGGGATCCACTTCCATTTAGAATCAATGGGGCCAAATGACTGATGGGAAATGAAAATATTCAAATGTGAAAGGGAGCTAAAGATCCACTATGCACCATGTAATTTATCCTTTCAACAACCCATGAGTTGAATTTTATCTTTTCTGAACCCTCCAGTATGATTAGACAACATTTCCCAGCTCCCTGCTGTGGGAGACCCACTCATGTGACACATGGAACCTTTGCCACACCAGTTACATGCAAGTTCCACACTCACTACACAAGGAGGACTGGCTGCATGCAACCACATGAAGTTTGACCCATTGTTTCATAATGGAACACCATTATGAAATATCCTACACAGGTTAAAATACAACATCCCTTACCCCATGCTTACATTCTTGAGGGCAAGGCTATTTGGGCAGACACTGCAGTTTGAATTAAGAGCCAGGAAAGTTAATGCCACAGAATAAGTGAAATGATAAAACCCTGAAAGTCATCTAGGCCATGGGAATTTTTACACATGAAAATGTGTATATAGCTTATGTCCAAGAAGAAAAATAATAAAGTTCTCACGTGGTCTTTCCGTTTGAAAAAAACAGCTAGAAGGAAATGTGGCTAGATAAAGAAATACTCCATGAGAAAAAAAATAACAAAATATGGGGTGTCTTGCTATTATTCTTAGTAGCTTTCTCCTAGGAGTTCAAAAGGGAAAATATTTCTATAGATTCCAAAGAGAAGCTTTCCATGTGGCCTGATACCAAACACATATGACAGAATAGACGCTTTTAAAGGAAACTTTAAAAAAAAAAAGATAGATAATTGCTTTTTTTATTCTCTTGAAAGTTGTTATGCTGTGTAATTTAACATTTTAAGTCTCCACATAGAAATCCATTGAAATGCAATCATTGTATTGTAGGATACACTGAGAATAACATTCAACCCAGCAACTGTGCGTCACACTGAGAACAATTACATGCTTGAAGGCACACAGAGCGCGCACGTGTTCCCTGGTCTGCAGGACTGCGTGCCCTACAGCATTTCGAGAGCGGGTTCAGAGCTTCCAGTGCAATGAGCGTGCCTACGTGCTTGCCTGCATGTGTGCATGTGTGTGTGCATTCACCTGCAGCGTAGCCATGAGGTATCACACACACACACACAAAGGAGGCAAGGAAGTTCATTCCCACAGCAATAATATTTCATACTTTCCTCTTCTGAGCATAAACATGGGCAAGCTTCAGTGAGAGAGGATGGAAAATAATCCATGCAAAATACCCATTAAGACTGACTGTGACTAGAAAGTCTTCAGCGGTCCCGTTCATGCCCAAGCATTGTTTAGGACTTTGCCAGGTAGGCATGGAGCTGAACAGGGCCCCAGTGATGCCGGGAAGATGCCACAGGGCCTGTCCCATAGACAGATCCTCACAGGTGTTCAGAAAGAGCCAGATAGGTGTGGATGTGCTGACCTAGGGCAGCTGCTACAGAGTAAACAGAGTGAGCAGCTGAGAGCCCCCAAAAGTCATGGACATTTGACCTAGATTTTAATGTGATGGAGATGTTTAACTTTGACATTCTATAACTAATGACCATTTGCCCAAGAAAGAGGGAAGGGAAAGAAAGCAAAGAGAACAGTAAGTGGCCAACGTGGGTATTCAGAAAGAGCCAGGCCTTTGAGAAAGACAGGGCAGGGCAGAGAGCATGGGGAGTGCACACTCACAGGCTATGAGATTGGGGGTGGGGAGCATGTGAAGGACCACCTATGTCTGAAGGGGAAGGATTTGGTCTTGTAGAGGATGAGGACCCCCAAATCTACAGGTCAGCTCTACTGTGTTTAAATAGCCACATAAACTACAGAAGAGAATGAGAAGGATGGGAAACATTGGAAGAACGGAGGTAGAGAGTGGACATGAACATTGGAGAATTTTCTGGGGCGTAAAAGTGCAACTTGCTTTTGTTCACCTTTTCTCACTTCCCCTTCCAGTACTGTTTGACCCCTGAATTGAACTGGAAGTAATTCCTTTCCAGGATTATGCAGGTGACAAACGTAGGCATGGTGCGAAAAGTACAGCGTCCAAAATTATACACCTGCTAAGTGGGAGGGCCAGAATCTGAACTCAGGGATCCAGACTCTGAGATAGATTTAGTAATCTCCACCCTATGTTCCCTTCAACTTATGGGGGCTGCTGCAGTTGAGTGAAGAGAGAAGTGCTTCAGTAGTTCCGATTCCTGTCCTTCAGCCTGTCCTCTAGGGCTGTGACTTTGACCTCACCATTTCCCATTTTCCAGAGTTTCACGTGGACCCCTGTAGTTCAGTACAAACTCTCCCAAGGTCAGAGCAGCTCCCCACCACCTGTGCGTGCTCCCTGTTTAAATTCCAGGCCCCAGCATGCACTTGCTCATGGAATCTCATCAAATATCCCTCCCAGGGTCCCCCTGAAAAATCATGAGCCCTCTTCATACAGCCCCAGTTTTCTTTCTCTGTTAAATAAGTTCCCACAGTGAGACCACAGAGCCCCTCTCCATGAGACATCTTGCTTGTTACAACCACTGCTGCCCAGAGGCCAACACACCTACAGCTGCCCCTCCTAAGGTTCTGAGCCTTCTAGCCCAGGAGGGTCCAGTCCATTTGGTAGCTGGAGATGAATCTCAATCTCTCCCTGCCCCTCCCTTCTCCCCCTCCCTATCTCTGTCCCCTGCCTCTTCCTGTCCCTCTCCCTATCTCCTCCTCCTCTCTCTCCCTCTCTCTCAGAATTGAACTCAGGACCTCCCTCTTGCCAGGCACATACTATGCCACTGAGCTGAATCTCCAGCCCTCTAGTCCTCTATCTCTCTCTTAAACTGAGAAACCCAGACTGAGTCCATACATTTGAGTTGCCAGAACTCATAAGCCAGTGGAGCAGGAATTTGGGCTCCGCTGGAAAACCTGAGCTGGAGCTCGAAGGGAAGCACTGAGGAGTTGGGCAGCTCTTCCCTTTGGCCCTGACCCTCACCGATCCTGGCCCTATGGATCTCCCTCTGTGCAGTTTCCTATCTGCTTCCCACATCTCTCCTTTTGGGTTATGCCATCCGCAGAAGTCTGCTTCTGAAAATCAAATGCTCTCTGGCTCTGCAATCTAACAATGATTGGGGTCCTCATGTGGGAGTCTTACCGTGTGGTCAGTAGTAAACCACATCAGAGATGGACTTAAAAAACATACTAAGGAGAACTGAGACTTAGCACTGAAATTCAGTTTCTTTGCTCACAGCTTATCACAGTGTCATGAAATACAGTAGCTCTTCGTTATTTCATGGTTCGACTTTCACAGACTCATTGTTTGGAGGCTTTTCAAAAAATATTAATCTACATTACTTATCAAAAATTTTTCCTATGTCATAGGATTTTGTAGTACCATACAGTATACATATGTTGTTAAAATTACATAGGTTTATGAGTTTAGAGAAAGGTTAAGAACATTAGAAACATTTTTAAAAGTGTGGGAAAAGTTTATAAGAGTGTGGGAAGGGGTTATAAAGCCTATATATAAATATATAATATATATACTAAAATAAATATAATGTCGCTACTTCGCTGATTTTCACTTATCAGAGGGGTGCCTCAAATGTAACCTCTGCAATGAGTGAGGGACCACTGTATTCCATTTCTGTTGCCTCCTACTTTTCCCTTATATGCAGATAGGGGGCTGTAAAAAACAATTCTCAACCTACAGCTGGCTTAAGATATTTGGTCAGCTTCCATCTAACAATTGTGGTTAAGTATGAGAACTGGTTGTAATGGCCATTTAAAACCCTAAGAATTGTGGGATTGATGAATGTACACGGAGAGTAGGGGCCATGAAAATGTTTTAGGGTTCAGATACCACCCTGGTTTGTCATTGCCCTAAGTCTGAGTGTTTGTGTGTGTACCTGTATGCATATATGCAGGCCAGAATTTCACAACAGAATTCCTAGATTCTGAAAACGTGTCCTTCTTGATTTTGACAGTGAGCTCTGCCAGCTAGTCAACTTGAATGTCCATTAATCAGTGCAGTGGAGTGTCCAACAAGGCAAGACTCATGAGGAAGCCTTTGTCTCTGGAAGGTTTTGCAATTTTCCAAATTTATTTTTATCTAAAGAGACTCAAGGGGATCCATTGTGACATATGTGTCCCATTTATTCTGTCAGAGCCGGGGTGGCTGGCCACAAATGCACTGGATGAGGAGTACATTGAATCAGGCCAGAGGGGTGTGCACTCTGAGGAGACAGGGCCAAGTGCCAGAAGGGTCAGTGCAAGGACAGCACAGGGCCATGTGTCCTCCAGGGAGTGAGTCTCAGCCTCTTCCTTTGTTGCTTGAACAAAACATCAACACCCACAAGCTGCAGGAGGAAAGGCCTATTAGAGCTCACAGTTGTGGAGGTTTCAGTCCAGTCAGCTGGTTGCAAGGCAGGACTGTGGCAGAGGGCCATGGCTGAGGAGAAACAGTCCATGGCAGGGCAGACAGGAGGCAGTGAGCAGCAGACCTCCCTTTGTCTTTTTGAGACAGTCTCTGGCTATGCAGCTCAAGCTGACCTTGAGCTCACTTAGTATCTGTTTTGGTCCTGGAACTTGCGAAGATCCTCCTGCCTCAACCTCCCAAGTGCTGGGATTACTGGCATGCACCACCCCCTGGGGCTCTCTCTTTGTCTTTTATCTCATCCAGGCTTCCAGACTATTGATCAATGCCTCTATTGGTTGACTACTTCCTTCTTCCCAGGGTGGATACATGATCTATATCTAGAACTATGCTAAACCAGTCAGAGGATTAATGTGGTTGTCACACACCATTAGTCCATATCCATTTACCCTAGATCCAGGTCAGAAAAATCCCGCTGATAAGCCCAGAGTCTTTGGGGGCACATCTAGGTACAAGCCATGACAGGGTGAGAGTAAGGGAGGGGTACCCGAGTGGGATGAAGACAGTGAATTTTGCCAGATCTCTGGACTAGTATCACCAGGGCAAAGTCCTGTCCTAGGAAGGCTGGCTGGAACTTGACAGTGAAATGGGTCAGTGTCCTCAACAAAAATAGGCTTCCTATCAAAGAAAATATATCCAGTTTTAAGGAGACATAGCTTAACTGCCCCCTCAGTTTTCTCAGCATTGAGATTAAACTATAAAACTGTCAAAGGAGGAAGCATAAAGATTAATAGATAATATTCTTTAGCTCTTTAATTTCATAGAATTTGAAATGTAAGAAAATGAATCTCCTGGCCTCTCGCCAAAGCAGATATAAATAAATAGCGACTGAGGTTCTAATTTCCTGAGAATTTTAATAAAGAGAAATATTTATGGTTTAAAATTACCTCTGAAATTATGCAGCAAAGAATAGATAGTTTATGACTTTGGAGAACAAAAAGAAACTTGCAAATACTTGATGTTGGCAGATCAATTAAGTAGTGATACATGCTACATTATAATTTTAATCACCATGAAATTAAAATATGGTAATGAGTGTTAACGTGACTTTATCCTTTCAAACCACAATTTAATTTATGGAACTTTACTTGACTACTTCCTTATTCCATGGGTTATTTTTTCTTACCCCATGTGCTACTTTAAATTATATACTTTCTGATACACATTATTCAAGACAGCGAGAAACTAAATGAGTTCTTCTTCCCTTATCAATTAAGGATCTTGCAGGCTACTCTTGCTCATTTTAATTTAGTCTTTTTAGCTTCCCTGCATCAAATATGCAAAGAATTAGAATAAATTCTGTGACAAGAAAAGGTCTCTTTTTGGTTTGTGTGTTTTTCAGGTGACATAAGGCAGCCCATTACTGTCTTTGAGGGCCACCCTCCTATAACATATTCCAGGAAAGGGATGGAGTTTGTTTTGGGCAGCCACTGGGCAGCTGCATAGACAGGGCATTGCTCTTCCTGCCCTTTGCCTCTCTGTTCGAACCTCTGGTCCCTTTGCTCCCCCAGTGATGTTGCAGTCCCACATTCGAGCTCAAGAGATGATCACGTAGCAGAAACTATTCCCTGGCCACCTTCCTGTTGCTGAGATTAAACTCCCAACAAATACAAGTTAAAGAAAGGAAGTTTTATGATCTCATGATTTCAGAAATTCTGGTCCATGGTCTTTGGGTTCTAAAGAGAAGCATCATGGTGGAAGGGGAGGAAAACTGTGGGCCGCAGGGTGGTGAGGAGGCCAAGAGGGCACAAAAAGATAGAGGAAAGGGCCACAGCTAGCAATATATCCTTCTAGGCTCCACCCTAGTGACATACTTCCCCCAGCTGGGCCTATCTTCTAACAGCACATCCGGCTCTGAACTCATCAACTCATGGATTAATTCATGGATGGGACTAGCACCCCATGAGCCTCTGAACACATGAGCCTTTTGGGGGATAAAACCATAACAGAAAACTATTTGTTGCTCAAACCTCCAATTGCAGCACCTCACTTTCAAGACTCTATGCTGGGACCTCTAAAAATTTCTCCATAAAGGAAGAAAACTGCTTAAGAATACACCAGAAGTGGCTCAGATGGTCTAAGGCACAAGAACAAGAGAAGTGCATTTCCTTTGTGTATTTTCCCTTGTACCAAAAGCAGTCTCTTCCAATACCACTCGTCCTCCCATGCTGCGACACCAACTGAGTGTCCAGCAGTTCATTTTTTTCCACTAACTGTCCGGTCAGTGTCACACATTAAGAGCTCAGTACCACAAGACTGTCCCCACTCAGACCCCAAGCACAAGTTGAGGTTACCACCTATACATCTCACCAAGCAAGTATGAGTTTGGGGTTCCCAAAGGCCCCTCATTAGTTCTGCTAATTCTATGGAGTGACACAGAACTCAGGAAACCCACTTCCTCCTATTACTGGTTTATTATAAAGGACAAACTCAACAACAGTCAAATGGTAGAGATGCAGAAGGTATGATATGGAAGCGCATGGGTCGGGGGCAGGGCAGGACCTCTGCACCCTTTCAGTACCTCTGTGTATCCCACCTTCTCAATCTTGTGGTTCAGACATCTTTATAACTAATCATTATGTTGTGTGTCTTGTTGTCCCCCCAAAAGCCTCACGCAGTTATGGGGCAGCTTCTGGAGTTTGTGATTGATTACTGAGGCAGGTAATTTGCATTACAATGTGAGGAGGGGAGAGAGGCTGGCTAGCTGCTTCAGATGCTGCCACTCCCTTTGCTCTCTGGTCTTTGCTGCCACCTTGAAAGGCTGCTCTCTGCCCTGGACCACTCTCTGCCTTGGAGCCAGCTAATCATGGGCTGAAACCTCCAGTAACTGTGAGCAAAATAAACCTTTCCTTCCCGCATTTGGAGTGCCAGATATTCGTTCCAGCGATGAGAGAAGAGTAACTGAGACACCGATCTTCAGCTCTTCTCGGAGGTGGACAGGGGCAACACTGAGAGTTCCCATCTTTCAATCATGCATGCATTTGACTGTTTGCGCTTTCTGGGAATCACCATTGACCCGAAACTATCTAGGGGCTCCCACCTTAGTCAGATAGCCTCAAATATGTTCTAGAGAAAGCCTATTGACCAGCAATAAACTATGCGTGTTACTAGGGAATCCCAAGAGTTTAGGAGCTCTCTGCCAAGATTTGGGGATAATAACCAATTTTTTTTATTATACCACCCCTTCCCATAGGAGCCTCTTGCATTTTATCCAAGGTTCATTCCTTTCATTTGAGGCTCCTCTCGGTTCCTGCAGAGTCTACAACCCCTGCATGTACACAGCGCACCTCTCCCAGAGTGTGAGAGACCTCAGCCTCTACTACTTGGTCATACTCTAGAATCCATTCATTCCTCCAGCCAGGGAATCTCAGGATGATAATAATCCTATCTCCAAACTGCATCTTGTACAGGCTGGTTTCTCAGCCAAAAACACTGTGAAGAGGGTGGGGTGATACAGTATAAGCGGAGCTGTTTAAGTAAGATTTGGGTAGATTCCTGCACCAACATCCTTTCCTGGCCTTGCCTTAGTGTGGGGCCAGCCATACTCTTCTGTGCCTATGATAAACAATTCTCAGACCAAGCATAAACAGCTCAGCTGTTTGCTCTAAGAAATACCAAGTCATCCGAGGTGAAGCTATCCATCCACCAACAGGTAAACTGCCAACACTAAGAGCATGCGCATTAAACCTCACTTCAAAACCATAAGCTTGCCATGTTCACCAGCCTAAAGTAACCATGCCCTAGAATCTACCCAGTCTGAAATAATTTCTTATCGTTTGAAATTTGCTTTTAAATCCCTCAGTCCGAGCCCTGCTTGGCTCCTTTGATGGCTGCTTGGCAGCTATAGAATATGGTAGAAAGTTCTGTGAGTCCTTGCTCATCAGAGCAACCTCATCTCCATCACCCCCGATGCTGTACTTTCTTCCAGGGCTCCAAACAATTGATAACCACCCCCAACCCCTAACACATGCCAAGACGTTTCTCATGTCCACCCTGCTGTCTACGTTTCTCACATCCTCCTCTCCCTCTCCTTGCACCTCTGGATAATTCCTACTCAACTTTCATTAGCTCAAAGCCTCTCTTCAGGGAGCCGTCCCTGAACCCCAGGCTAAATTAGGTCTCTTCCTTCTCTCCCCTCTGCAGCACCCTGTACATCCTCACCACGCTTTCTGTCAGGGAGGTTCTGGAAGGGTCACTGCCCTGCCCTCTCCTCAGAGCTTTGAGAGCAGAGCCCCTCCCAGAGCATGCAGTGCCGGCACCAGACAGTTCTCATTACCTGGTGCACATCAAGCTGAACTGAATTGGATTTTGCTATTAGAGTCCAGTGAATATTTCTCTCAGTTTATTGTTTGCTCCTAATTTGGATTATGTGGAGTTTGACAGAGAGTAGTTTTTAATTTTTATGGAGTCGAAACTATTGATCCTTGTGTGATTTCTCCTATTGATTTTGAGCTTAAAAAGTGAAGGGATGATTTTTAAGAGACTCCTCATGCCTAAGCTAAGACATTTTCCAGCTCACCCTTCTCATTGGAAGTCAAAGGACAGCACAACGCAGAGGAACAGGGAGGACACCATTCGGGTCAGCCTTGGAAATGTATGGTTCGTTGCCTGTCCTCCACAAGGAATAGTACAGGCGTCAGAGACACAAGCTGTATTTTGTATCTTGGCTTTTATAATTTACATCAATACATGAAGACAGTGGTTTGAAAGCTGAGCAATTCCATTTGCCTTTAGGCGGTCTCTAAATGCTTTCAAATAAAAAAAAACAACAACAACAACAACAACCGTGGTTGTTTTGCTGTTTCCTTCATTCGTTTTATAAATCAGTGTAATACAGCATATTTTACTCAGCAGGCTCTGTTTACCTGTCTTGATGCTTTACCCCCCGGGACTCTCATGTGAAGTGTGGGCTCCCTCCAAGGTCAGCTCAAATGCCAGGCCTTTTAGAAGCTGCTTCTCTGAGGAGCTGCTTCTCCTCTAGAATCTCGATTTCCCCCACTGCAGACCCGTGCTTGCATGTAGCCCTCCTGAGACGCGAACCACCCCAGGCCACAACTGATGTTCCCTTATTTTGTCTATTTGCTGTTCTAACATGAAGCGCACCAGCTTCTCTCTCCACTGATCTCAGGAGGAGCAGTAGTGATCAAGACTGGGGCTGGCCCCAGTAGAGAAGATGGCTATGATAACTAATTAATTGCACATTTGATTGCAAGTTTGGAAGGCGCAACAGATGAAAAGGCAGAGGGTTGAGTGAATATATAAGTGAAAGAGAGGTGAGGGGAAGGAAGCCCAGGAAGAGCGTCCCTGGGAAGTGATACTTTAGATTGGTATGTGAAAGTTGAGCATTTGTCCGGGCTGAGTAGTGTGCAGGAGGAAGGAAAGCCAGTGTCCGGCAGGGGGCAGCACCACAGGGATGGCTGAGGTACCCAGCATGCACAGGGGAGGTAAAGACAAGGGGAAGGCCTATTAAGCAAGATGATGTCATTGTGTATGATGATGGGTCTTTGCAGTGTTTTAACACATTCAGTCCTTCAAGTAAAGGCAGCGGGAGGGAAATTCAGAGCTGTCCACTTACCGAGGATGCAGAATAGGATCCCGCGGAAAAAGAGGGCTCTGAAATCAGGCAAGGTTTCAATCTCAACACCAGTGCTTACATTTCGCGTGGGACGTGGGACTCACTGAATGTCTGTGTGCCTTACTTCTACATCTGAGAAAATGGAGCAGCGATGATGAGGAAAACACTGGTAAAACAGCACCTTCCCCAGAAGGCAGGTACGGAGATGAGGGAGGTCAAACATGCAGCAGCTTGG
>PVKN010031177.1:0-12552 GCA_004027915.1 Capromys pilorides | reverse complement strand
AGTTTACTAGATACATATGAAATGCCAAAGCTGAATCAAGAAGATATACAAAGTATGAATAACCTAATAATGAGAAATGAAAATGTAATTAACAAAAAAACTATCAACAAAGAAAAGACCCGGTCTGATGGATTCACAGCAGCATATTACAAGTAATTTAGAGCAGATTTAATGCTAACTTTTCTCAAACTTTTCAATGACATTGAAGGGATACAATTCTCCCAAACTCCATTGAAAGTGTTAATGTTTAATTATTTGACCAATCTTACCGACTTATATCTATTAATCTAAGCAAATTTCATGATGAAAATATGTAATACAATCACTGTTAAATTTTTGTTCTTGTTCTGAAAATCTGTACTGCTTTTTACTGTTTTTCTATCTTTGTTTCTGCTATTTTTAGTCTTTAAATTAAAAAACAAAACAAAACAAAGAACCCATTCTCCCAAACTCATCCCTGGAGGCAAAACTTACTCTGATTCTAAAACCTCAGAAAAATCTAACTAAAAAAGAGAACTACAGGCCAAACTCTCTAATGAATATACATGCAAAATCCACAATAAAATGCTATCAAACAAGATACAACAAATGATCAAGAAGATTATATATCATGACCAAGTAAGATTCATTGCAGGCAGGGATGGTTCACCATGTTCAAATCCATAAATGTAATACACCACATCTATAAAACCAAAAGCAAAAAGCACATGATCATCTCAACAGATGCAGAAAAAGCTTTTGACAAAGTCCAACACTCATTCATTATAAAAGCCCTGCAGAGAATTGGAAAAGATGGTCTATAGCTCAACCTGATAAAACCATCTATGAGAAATCCACAGCCAACATCATCAAAATGGGCAAAAGCCAAAGGCCTTCCCTTTAAAATCAAAAACAAGACAAGGACGTCTGCTGTCTGCACTCTTATTCAATAGAGTTCTGGAAACATTGTCCAGAGCAATTAGACAAGGGAGAGAGAAATAAAAGGAATAAAGATTAGAAAAGAAGTGAAATTGTCATTCTCTGCTGATGACATTATACTGTACATAAAGGATCCCAAAAACTCCAAGAGGCTTACAGATTTAATCATCAAATTCAGGAATGTAATAGGATACAAAGGCAGCACCCCCCCAATAGCATTTTTATACATAAACAATGAACATATCTAGAGAGAAATTAGGAAAACACACCTTTCACAATAACATCCAAAGAAATGAAATACACAAGAATCAATCTCACAAAGGACAGAAAAGATTTATACAGTGAAAATAACAGCACTCTGAGAAGAGAGACTGAAGAGGATTTGTGAAAATGGAAAAAATATTCCATGCTCCTGGATAGGAAGAACCAGCATTATGAAAAAGGCCATACTCCCAGAATTGTTATATAGAATCAATGCAAACCTGATTAAAACACCATTAGCATACCTCACAGAGCTAGAGAAAACTTTTTTCAAATTCATGTGGAACCAGAAGGGATCTGGAATATCAGAAGCAACCCTGGGAAACAAAGGCAGGAGGTATCACAATTGCTGACCTGAAATTATATTATAAAGTTACTGTGATACAATCAGCATAGTACTCACATTGAGACAGAACTGAGAATCTATGGAACAGATTAGAAGAGGCAAACACAACTGCAAACACACTGAGCCACCTTATCTTTGATAAAAGGGCCAAATATGTTCACTAGAAGAAAGAAACCCTCTTTAGTAAATGGTGCTGGACAAACTGGCTTTCCACATGTCAGAGGCTAGAACTAGACCCATGTCTATCACCACGCACAAAGCTACAGTCAAAACGGATCAAAGATTTAAATATCACAGTAGAAACACTAAATATTCTGGGGGAAAATGTAGGTAGAAATCTTAAAGGCATAGGAGTAGGTAGAGACTCCATGAACAAAAATGAAACTGCCAGGGAAACACTTCAAAGAATCAGCAACTGGGACCCAATGTTTTTGAAGTTTCTGCACTTTAAAGCAAATCTCCAACAGAGTAAAAAGAAAACCCACAAGAGGGGAAAAAATTATAGCCAACTGTCCCTCTGGCAGAGGTCTTCTATCTAGAACATATATAGAATTCAAAAACTTTGGCTTCCCAAATTGAAAGATCCAATCCAAAAATGGACACCTGAGATGAATGTACACTTCTCAGATTAAGAAATGCAAATGGTAAACAAATAGATGAAAAAATGTTCAACATCATTGGTCATTCAAGAAATGCTAAGTAAAACAACACTGAGATTCCATCTCACCCCCAGAAAGAATAGCTAACATCAAGAAGTCAGCCAATAACAAATGCTAGAGAAGCTGTGGAGAAAAAAGAACCCTTCTACACTGTTGGTGGGAGTGCAGCCTGGTACAACCACTATGGAGATCAGTGTGGAGATTCCTCCAAATACAAAATTAGAGCTCCTATTCAAGCCAAGGAATTCACCTCCTGGGTATATTTCCAGAAAAACAGAAAACTTCATAACACAGTGATATATGTGCACCCACTTTTTTTTTTTTTTTTTTTTTTTTTTTGTAGTACCAGAGATTGAACTCAGGACCCTGCACTTGCCAGGCAAGTGCTTATTCTACTGAGCTATCTCCCTACTCCCCAATGTGCACCCATGTTTATAGCAGTGCAATCTGTCATAGCTAAATCCTGGAAACAACCCAGATGCACATCACCAGAAGAACGGATAAAGAAGATGTGGTGTTTTGACACATAGAGTGTTATTCAGGTATAAAATAGGCTACATTTGAATTATTTGATGATAAATGGGTGCAACTAGAGAACATACTCTTAAGTGAAATAAATCAGACAGGCACGGGGAAACATCGTATTGACTCCTTAGTGTGAGAAAAATGGAATCTGAAGGTACAGCAGACACTGGGGAAAGAAAATGGATTTAGTCAGAAGGAAAGAGTGACTGAGCTGAGGAGAAGGACAGGAGAGGGAATGGGGGAAAGAGATTTATCTATGTAAGTAAGCAGGATGGTTTGGACTATTGTACTGTGCATTTCTTCTGGTCTATGGAAAGGAGCAGATAATATTTAATTTGTTTTTCTCCCTTTTTCAATTGTTCTTCTTGTGTTTTTCATTTCATATACATTTATCTTTTTCTTTCTTCTTCCAGTTTTACATACATAAATCTTGTAATATGCTGGAAAACAACACTATGTATTACAACAAATGCTGTGAAATTCATACGACTTTGTTAAGTGAAATTCTGCATCACTTGTAATTTTTTTGGTTTTACTTCAAATTTGTGCTCTCTTCACAACAAGTAAAATAAGGAAGGGGCTGGGGAGATAGCTCAGTAGAATAAGTGCTTGCCTCACAAGTGCGAAGGCCTGAGTTCAATTCCAGGTTCCACAAAAAGAAAGAAAGAAAGAAAGAAAGAAAGAAAGAAAGAGAAAGAAAGAAAGAAAGAGAGAGAGAGAAAAGGGCCAGCCAGATAGATGAATGGGCTAGAGCACAGTTTAGATATAGCACAGCTGCCAGGGTTTGATCCCCAGCATGCCAGGCCAGCCCCGTCCCTGGGACATGCTGAGACAGTGATTGAGTTAGAGATGGGTCATGGTGGTATGCGCCTGTAAGCCCAGCACTTGGGAGACTGAGAACAGGAGGAACACTGCAAGTCTCATCTACGTAGTGAGTCCCTGTAAACCCTGTAGACCCTGTAGCAAATGCATGAAAATAAAATAAAATTAAATTAAAATAAAAAAGGAAAGTAAATAAATAGAATGAAAGAAGTCTCCTTATGCATAGAAGATGTTGTTGAGGGAGCAGAAGACCTCCACACCAGGAAGTGACATCATCAGTCCCAGAACTGCTACTCACTCTTAATTTCCAAAAGAAGGTTCTTTGTGTACACAAGATGTTGAGGAGGGAACTTAAAAACATTAACCTAAAACACTCTGGATTGGGGCTGGGGAGATAGCTCTGCTGCACAAGTACCTGCCTGGCAAGTGCAGGGTTGTGAGTTCGAACCCTGGTCCTGGAAAAAAAAAAATACTCCAGATCTTTCCATGTCATTTGCACTCCAAGAACAACAACTTCTGGGACTTAACAAATGCCACTGTTTCTCCTCACCAGTTTTCAGTGCTGAAGATTGATGACCAGAGAGAGGAAGGACCCTGTGATTAGCTCATGGTTTCCACGGAGGGGCCTCAGAAGTGCAGGATGCGAAGGCTGAGCTCAGCCTCCTGAGCCCGAGCCTCATAACTTCATAATTGCTTTCAGTGTAGTCCCGGTCACTCCCTGCCTCCCTGCCTCCCTCCTCTGGTGAAAGCCTCTTACTCAATATGGAAGGGATAGCGCTGAGACCATCATCACGGGGTTCTCCCACTTCCCTTGGGAATGGGCAAGGTTCCTTTATCAGGAGCATCCTGAGTAGAAAACGCAGCACCCACCTTCGTATGAAGCCAGTGGCTTCCAGCGTCAGCCTCTGTGTGAGGTTGTCATAGGACAGGGGCTGCTGGCTGATCTCATAGTTTCGCATGAGGAAGCAGCTCAAGGGCCGGAAGTAATGAAGGAAGCACAGGAACAGCATGAGGATCAGGCCAGCGAGGAGGAAGAGGCCGATGAAGACTCCGAGGGGCACGGAGACCAGCCTCAGGAAGCGCAGCACGAGCAGCGTGAACAAGGCGACCCCGAGGATCTGCAGGGGGAGGAACACCAGCCACTTGTAGGCTAGGCCGAAGACCGTGCCCTCCCCGGGCTTGCAGTCCCGCAGGTTGGTCACAGGAAGCCCATAGAAGTGATCGAAGCCGTGTCGCACAGGGTGGTGGCAAAAGTCGGTTGTGTTGTGACAGTTTATCCCAAGGTGCCATTTCCCTGAGGACACAAAGGGATGAGTCTTTAGTTCCAGGTAACGCCCCAGCTGGAGGTCCACCTTCTAAATCCAGGCCCCAGATTTAGTCCGCCTGTTTTATGACCCAGGGTTCCTACTTGCAGCTTCCCACAGGTTTTCAACAAGCATGAGGTCCCAAGTTCTATTTCCAGCACTGCAAAATAGATAGATAGATAGATCGATAGATCCATAGATCGATAGATTGATAGATAGATGAATGAAGCAATATAAAGATAGGAACTCAGTAATGGTTGCTTTATTGCATAATGTTATCATCAAATTAGTTGTTTACGTTATCAGCTATAAAGATGCAAAATTGGTTTTTTAAAAAAAAGTTATATTGAGAAAAACAGCAAAACAGTTTTAACATTAACTGTGCCTTCCACGTTTTATTCCACAAACACCAAATTATTAGCCATGTGTTCTGCCAGAAGAGAAAACCAAGTTTGCAGTTCCACAAAAGATAAGCTGAAAATCCAAAGGAAACAAAAATTTTAGTTTAAAAGTCACTTAGCCACTTTATTAGGCACAGAACTATGTAGAAAATTATAAGTAGACTTTTTGGTGTTTGTGAGATGGGCCCTTCGGCAAATCATGGCAAAGTTTGCTATCCTTTGGATCCCCAGTGGTCCGTGTGTTAAAGTTACTTCTCAACACGGCACTGTTTGGCGGTGGTGGAACCTTTAAGAGGTGGGAACTAGAGACAGGAAGTGAGGCCACAGGTCAGAGGATGAAAGGGATTATGGGACGCAGCCTTTTCCCCTTGTTCTCTTCCAGCTCTTGGCCATGAGGTGAGAGGCTTTGCTTCACCAGGCCCTCCCACCACAATCGACCAAGATCATGGAGCTACTCAACTATGCACGAAAACTAATGAAATTGTGAGCCACATAAACCTTCTGTCTTCATAACTCGATTCCTTCAGGTGTATGGCACAGTGACAAAAATCTCAGTACACATCATTATACTTTGGAAAAGTAAAACAAAAATCTTTTATCAACAGAAAGGTATATAGACATGCTTTTGGGAGTTCTCTGTGTGAACATGTAGTTGTCTATTTTGCTATCTTTAGCTCATCTGTGTATGTTCTGTTTAGCTCAGTTATCCATCTTTCCATCCATCCATCCATCCATCCATCCATCCATCCTTCCTTCCTTCTATCCATCCATCCATCCTTCTATCCATCCATCCATCATCCATCATCCATCCATCCATCTATCCATCCATCATTCCTTCCTTCTATCCATTCATCCATCATCCATCCATCCATCCATCCATCCATCCATCCATCCATCCGTCTCTGTATGTATGTTGCTATGTACGTGCAACATACATCTATCTATGATCTGTTTATCCTGCTAATCCATCATCATAATCTGTGTCATCTATTAGGTATCCACCCATCATCTCTTCTGAGATTATTTCTTTCATCCATCTATTGTTCTATCTGTTCGCTCTGCATCCTTTCATCATTATCAGTCTCTCTAGTGGCCTGTCTGTCTGTCTGTCTGTCTATCTATCTATCTATCTATCTATCTATCTATCTATCTATCTATTCATCCATCCATTCATCCAAGCACCCATCCACTTACCCACCCAAATGATCTATCTGTCTGTCTGTCTGTCTATCTATCTATCTATCTATCTATCTATCTATCTATCCATCCATCTATCAATTTATATCATTTATCCTTCTATTATCTATTTATTAATCCTTTCCTTGACCTAGCCATTCATCCTTTTATCTTTTTTCTTATTCTTATTGTCTCTCTACCTCTATCTCTTACACACACACACACACACACATACACACACACACACACATACAAATAGACATCTATGTAGCCAAATAGCCCAGAACATTCTGTCCTCATTTCAAGGTATGTGAAGTTGATCATGACATCACTCTGAGCTTGCCCAAGGCCTCTCCCCATCTCTCTCTAGCCTGACCCAGTGCCTCCTTGCCCCATACCGATCAGTGCTGTTGAGTAGCCTTGGTCCCTTAGGAGCTTGGCGAATGTCACCTCACTGCTGGGAAGTCCTCCAGAGGAAGCTGAGAACAGGTAAACACCCAGCCGGCTGTAAGCGGCCATTCCTGAAACAAGAAAAGTCCACCTTTAAGAACTGCGAGAACACCAGCCCCAGAAGCTCCCCTCCAAAGAGGACAATAGTGAGACACACACAGTCCGTTACCTAAGCGGATGGGATACCGGCCCGTCATGAAGGCTGCCCGGCTGGGCGTGCACAGGGGTGATGCTGCCAGGTGCTGTGTGAGTTTCACCCCCTCACCAGCCAGCCGGTCAATGTTGGGAGTCCTGGAAGGAAAGAACCATGTCCTTAAGGGTGGACATCAACCCCCTAGGTGCTTGCTCACATCACACACAAGGAGTCCGATAGAAGAAGAAAATAGCTCCTCACACGATGCTACCCATGCCCTCCAGGCATCAATGCTCAGCCTCTCTATCTCGCTTTGGGTTCCAAAGAGAGACCAAGTCCTACTGTAATGTGTTTCCAATTGGTGGTCAACTTGTTGGACTGAACTAGCATGGTGCTGGGCATTGAAGGCCTGCCTGAGGGTTGCTGTAAGAAGCTCAGGAGGCAGAACTAGGAGACGCTGAGAGGAGACAGTTAGCGAAGCTGGTGGGTGCTGTCTGAAGTGGTAAGAAGCCATTGCTTCCCTTGAAGGTGCTCGTCCTGCTGGCTTTCCTGAGGAGCTTGGCCGTTCTCCTTAGAGGAGGAGCATGGGACCTCACTGTCGCTGAGAACGGCTACAGTCCACTTTGGGCAGCTCTGGTCCTCACCTTGAGCATCACCACCTGACACCAGAGGGGAAGATGATGCACAGCTCAGCATCCTGAGGAGCTCTCCATGTTGGCTTTCCTGATGGGAACTCAGCTTTACTCATCACCTGAGGAGCCCAGGAGCTCACGGTTGCTGAGGACAGTGGTGGTTCTCTTCCTTGGAGCTCTGGTCCTCACTTTGAGCATCACTGCCTGGCACAGTGCAGAACCCTAAGCTTGCTGGCACAGATCCTTCATCCCATTGGCACAGACATTCTAGCTTCCACCACTGCTCTTTGGGCCTGTGCAGCACCGATCCATGAAGCAGGCCTGTATCAGTTGGATGCGTGCGGGGCATTGTAATGAGCTCTAACTCTTCAGCTGCACTCAAGCAGGACACTACGATCCAGGCCCTCAGTGGGACTCTTGGGTCTTTCGTGTGTCGACAGATTTCCTGTACTCTTGGTACATGATTCTTTGGCTGACTACAAAGTTATCTGTGTCCTGAATTGTGGTTGTTTCCTTTGGAAAAAGCCCAAGGCAGGACACCTACCCATGGATGACGGCTTGTAGAGAGGTCAAAGGCTAAGTCTCACACTTGACCCCAGCTCTCCTCCCTGTGACCTTGGGGTCCCCAAGGGCTCAAATAATTCATCTTTTCTCAGTCACATCCAAAGAGAAGCCAGTGTTCACCTCCCTGACCCATTTCCACACATCCCCAGGGAAGAGCCAGTGAAGACTCAGCAGTGCCATGGAAGGACCGTGGCCTCCAACCCCCACAGCGCTGGCAGTCGCCTCCCTTTTCATTTAGTCTGCATCACATTGTTTGTATAATGAAGTTTCCTACCCAACTATTTTCATGTCATCCTTTCCTTGTTATTGCAAGGGAAAACAAAACTCATCCAAAACACCACTCTTCTGTAGAGGACATTCAATGCTTCCTGGGGGCACCCATGCATTAGTCACCCACAGAGACTCTGTCATCACCCACAGCCATGTGCCCATCCTGCAGCTGCCTACCTGAGAGTCCTGTTGCCATAGCAGCCTGGATCTCCGATACCAAGGTCGTCAGCCATCAGCAGGACGATGTTCGGCCTTCGGGCTGGCTGGCTCTGAGCTTGCCATAGAAGCACCAGCAGGAGGAGGCTGACCTTCATCTTCCTGTAGAGGGCAAGGAGACAAAGGGAGCTGAAGATGCTAGGCTGCTCCCCTCCTGCACTTAAGAGCCTCTCCTGCCTTGCACAAAGTTTGGAAGAACGCACTCATCCCTCCCCCTTCTCCAGACAGAATGTGCTTGAGAGACACTTAGCTCTAAGAAATGGCAAAGCTAAGAAGCCATCATCAACCACTTCCTACGCATCTGTTTCCAAAACCCACAGTTCCGTCTCAGTGGTTGGCCACGACCTCTCCCTTCCCACCTACATCAAAACGGAGGCTCTGTTGAGAAAAATGAAAACACTGTTGCTTCCCATCGACCTTTATTGAAAGCCGGCTTCTTCTTGAGCTAAAAGTTTGCTCTTTCAACCCTGGAGAGACAGGTCCTTTGTTCAGAATAGATTTGCAATGTCATATTCTTTCTAAAGCAAACTATGAGGTTGGCTGGGAAAGTTTTATAAAGAGAAACTGGACAGCCTGGAAAGCTGAATGGGCATGACTTCCCAGCCTCAGGCAGCTCTGAGAGTTGCCCACTGTGCCCAGGAAAGAGTACCGGCCACTGCCTACACCCATTGCCACAACACATACTCGCCAGGTGAAATTTTGTAAGGATATAGGCAGGAGGAATGTATAGGCAGGACGGGAGCCCGAGCACCACAGATGTTGCTAACCAATATTCACCAGGGAAGGGGAGCTTATGCCACACAGTAGCCATGGAGATTCAGCAGCGCCTGCCTACCCTCCTCATCACCGCAAGTGGGTGGGCTTCGTCGCCCACCAGTGACATTCAAGGACCCGTCTCATTCTCGCTCTGACAGGTGGGCACTGAGGAAGCTAGGGGAGACCCTTCCACAACCAGTGATATCAGGAACAGAGAGCGTGAAGACGCACTACTGACCCCTAGAGGCTGGAGGCCAACAGTGCTCGCCTTCCTAGCACGCACAGGACAAGGGTTCCGAGCGCAAGCCACCCACCCCAAATGCCAGTAGTGCAGAAGTTAGGAAATATTGCTTCCACGGAAGTCACATCCGGGGTGTGGGCGCAGGCAGCCCACGCAGGAGCACACTCCACAGCCTGGTGGTCTCTCCTGCACATCCCTTGGGGCCGCCGCAGAGCACACTTTCAAAGGCTGTTGCCAGCCACAAGATCATTTGCAGTCTGCCTCCAAAGGCTGCTGAAAACAGGGGTGCGCATAAATATTTTTCTTGTGCTATTACAGTGGAAGATACGCTGCCACGAATCCTTTCCAAAATCTTTTCCATCACTTCCAACGCCTTCATCCTTCCTTTCTTGGCACTTTCTGTGCATTCTGTTTCTGAAGCGGAAGTTTTTTTTTTTTTTTATGTGGGCATTAGATATGTATAAGCCCTCTATGCTGAGGCCATAGGAAATTTCCTTCTGGAGCTCTCCCCTACGACCCTGTGAGTAAATAAAGATTCACTAAATAGTTGAATTGAGCCTCTATGAAGGAGTATATACTTACTAGGGTAATGAGCTGCATTTCAGGCCCTGGACTCCATGGAAGCAATACTTCCTATCTACTGCACTATTGGGATGGATGGCCAGCTGTAGGAGCCGTGGTCTTGTGCATGCTAGGATGCTGAGCATTGCTGGCCTCCACCCACTAGGGGTCAGTAGTGTGTCTTCACTTAGCAATGCTAGCCAAAGGTGTCAAGACTCTACTGCTCATTGCTTGAAGCAGAAAAGAGCCAAACCTGTGCTCTGTTGAGTATAATCCCCTCACAGACAGATGGAAGCTTCCCTGAGACATCAGATGCTTGAAACCAAGAAAGAGCTCTCTGCCAATTACTTTCCTCTGAGGCCTGGGGGCAGCACCTTTTCCTAGGAGATCCTAAGAGCTTCGTTTATCCAACCATCCAATCCAAGCAGCTCCACCTGCAGTCTCTCAATGTCAATTAGTCTGACAAGACTGAGCTTTCCTTGTATTTAAAAACCATGGCATCATTATGAAATATGTAAATAACAAAACATTAGATAAATGAAAGATAAAATAGTCAATCATTTTAAAGACAAAACGATGCATGTGAGGAGCTCCATGATGACAGGTATGCAGAGATGTCCCTCAGACACACCTTAGGAAGCCCAAGGAAACACACCAGCCTCTCCCACACCCAGGGGAATTTCCTACTTTAGTTGACTTGACCCTTTTATTGTGACATTCTTATGCTTTATAAAGTCATTAACAGTGAATGTTAGTTCACTCTGTGTCCCTTCCTTCCTTTCTTTCTTTTTTTCTTTCTGTCTGTCTTTCTATCTTTCTTTGTGGTACTGGGGATCAAAATCAGGACTATGCACTGGCTGGGCAGGCACTTCCACCACTTAGCTATCTACCTGGCCCATAAGACACTTTCTATAAACAACTCAGAGGGACAAAAATTCATTCCGTAGCATGATTTGAAGAAGCTTCTTTCCAAGCTTGTTGGACTCCACTGACTCTAAGCCTGTAATGAGGCAGAGAGGCCCCATGGAGTAAAGCTGATCACCTTGTGGGGGCCGGGAAACAGAGAGAGCTGCACAGGAAGGATCCAGGAAAAAGATAAAGTTCACACCAACTCACATCTCTGTGACCCAATTCCTCCTCAGTCCCCCTTCCAGTTTGTGAAATCACAAATGGATCAGTAGATCAATCCAGAGGACTGGAAAAATAATTCAGCAGATTAAAGCATCTGCAAGCAGGTGTAGGGGCCAGGGGTTCGATCCCTGGGCCTTCCGTGTCAGCCCCATCCCTGGGGCATGTTGAGATGGCAATTGAGACTGGGCATGGTGGCGTGTGCCTGTAATCCCAGTTCTTGGGAGGCTGTAAACAGGAGAATCATTGTGAGTCTGATCTAGTAGTGAGACCTTAAACACCCTATAGACGCTTCCCTAAAAATACAAAAAAAAAGAAAAGAAAAGAAAACATCAACCCATTTATGATTTAAGAGCCATTATGTCCAATCATTTTCCAACAGCCTCACCGTGAATTATATGAGACTTTTTCTTCTTTTTTTTGAGACAGGGTCTCACAATGCAGATCAGGCTGACTGGGAGCTCACTTTGCAGCCCAGGCTGGTCTGGAACCTGCAACAATTCTCCTGCCTCAGCCTCCCCACGTGCTGGGATGGCAGGCATGCATCACAACACCTGGCTAAGAGTTGCAGGATAATTTGAGATCTAAACTATAACACTCTCCAACTTTTCAAATATTTAAGTGAGGGAAAGAGTTTACTTGCTAGGCGCATTGGTCTGAACTGCTGCACTCTCAGGAAAAGTTGCTCCCCGGACAGAGGCTGATGCTGAGGATGTGTGTAGCAGTGTCACATTCCAAGGACAGAGGGAACTGTTCCCACTTGGAAAAATAGTAGTGCTCGTAGATGACTCATCCTGATGAACGTTTACTGTTCTCATGGAGTTATGCTGTATGAGATCCTTGTGTTTTATTTATAGTTTTAGACACTTCTTTCACATAAATCATACAGCAATTCTAGAATGAAATGATTTATTCACTGCTGTAGGCTTCGGATATTCTCTCGCTAGATACAAGACAGAAATAAAACAACTCCTTCAAATCATTATTATGCAATGAGAGACCTCTAATGGTTCCCTGCTGGCCCCATGACAATGAGCATGTGTCTACATGACCACATGCTGCTTAGGAGACAGTCCTCACTCCCTTTCATGTCTCTAACGCACAACCTCCTGCCACCTTTGACATAGACTGTGAACACTAACTTTAGCAAGATCTTCGGCAGCATTCAAAGCCTTTCCCCTAACTCTTA
>PVKN010031176.1:0-12559 GCA_004027915.1 Capromys pilorides | reverse complement strand
GATGATAAGAAAAAAACTGCAGCTTTAGTGAGGGGCACCTTCAACAGGGGTTCACAGTAGTCCACCCACAAAGCAAGCAGCCAGTTTTTAAGGATTAGCTCAAGTGGGCCAGGTCCAGTCATTATCTCAGTCCAGGTTTCCTAGGTCAAGTTGAATCCTTGTAACTGGAGATGCCATTTAGTTGCCATGGAAAGAATCTTTATGACTTGAGGGGTAATTGTAGCCATGTGAGGAACTGCTGGAACCCAAGGTGATCATAGGGTTAGGACTACGGAGACTCCTGGGTGTAGGTATTATCAGTCTTGAAGGGCAATGAGGTAGGCTAGGTAGATTTAGAACTAACAGATACTCCCTAAATGATAAACATGCCTATATGCAGAGCGAGAAGATTTGACAGTTTCACAAAGTAAAAATGAAGCTTTGCTCTGTTTTCTTTTCTTTTTTTCTTTTTTTTTTTATGTGTTGTCTGTTAACCCTTACATTGTATTTATTTGTTTATTTATTTTTGTGGGACCGGGGTTCAAACTCACAACCTTGCACTTGCCAGGCAGGCACTTGTGCCACGGAGCTATCTCCCTGGCCCCTGTTCTACTTTCAGTTACCAATAGATAATAGGCCTAACTGAAGTCATGATTTCTAGCAAAAGCTGCTTTTAAATTCCTCACTGCCAGGCTAGCGGAATGGCCCAGTGGTCTAAAGCATCTGCTTAGGAAAGCTTAGGTGGCTGCAGGGACCTCAGTTCAATCCCTGGCACCGCATGCTGTGCCAGCCCCACCCCTAGGGCAGACTGAGCCAGTCATAAAAAAAAAAAAAAAAAATTCCTCACTACCTTGAAAGAAAACACAAATTATCCTCTGGCTGGTTAACAGATCAAAGACCCAGGAGTTTCATTGTCCTTTGTCTCTGTAGTGGTCTCTGTCTCCGTTGGACCTTCCTTTTTTTCATTTGCAAAACAAAGTTGGCAATTACCTTGTGATGTTATAAACGTGGAGGCATCTATGTAAAGCTTTGTGGAATATGTAATAAATGTTTGTCTTAGTTACTTTTCTTGCTGAGACAGTGTACCTGACACCCAAAGTTAAAGGAGGGAAGTTTTACTGTGGCTCACAGCTTGTAGGGGTTTCAGTCCATAGTTGGCTGGCTCCAAGCCAGGGTGGCTCGGCAGAAGGGGCATCACAGAGGAGAAACGCTTCATGGCAGACAGAGGCACAAAAGCAGCAAGCAGTGATCATGCAGCTGCTTGCTGTCTGTCCCTTATATTCTATACAAGCCACTTGCTCTTAGGGTGGGTAGTGCTCACACCCATGTGGGTCTTCCCATTATCCATTCCCAGAACTATACCACACCAATTAGTGGCCTAATTCAGTAATCAGCAACTCTTGATCCAAACATCATACTTTTTTATCTGCTGATTTATTTGTTTATTGGTACTGGAGATCAAACTCAGGGCCTTTTGCTTGCAAGTCAGGTGCTTATGCATAGCTGCTGAGCTATCTCCCTGGCCCAATGTCACGCATTTCAGATCCAGCCACCTCTGCAAAGCCCTACTCATGGCTACATGAGGCTTTGGGGACACAAGCCATAACAGTGCTCAACAAATGTTAGTATTTCAGTGATGATGGTGGAGGAAGAGGAGAAAGATGAAGGAGATGGAGGGACAAAAAGAAAATATGGAAAGCCTGACAATAGTGGTCTTTGAACCAGAGGTACTATGGTACATAGACCTTTGACATTCACAGAGTTTACATTCCTAGAGTACCCACAGATTTGAAAAAGTGTGAATTTCAGATATGGGCAGAAAAATGCCTATATTTATAGTTTAAATTCTAAATATGCTAGGTCTCCCACAGTTATGTAATTTAATTTAATAAAATATTATATTAATAAAGCCCTAAAGGTACAGCATGTTTTGGTGGGATCTTAGGGACCTTACAGCTTTAAGAAGAACAAAACCTAGAGAACATTCGAGATAGTTGCATGTGGTACAGCATACCGTCATGATGCTGGAATGCTGGTGCGTTTGGCAGAGATAGGTTACAGGGAAGCAGCCAATCAGCAGCAAGGAGAACTAAATAATGCTCTCAGATTGGCTACATGCAAAGCTCCTGCCCAAAAAAACAAAAACAAAACAAAAAAAACCACAACAACAAAAACAATTGTGGCGAATATTTGCAATTTCTGTAAACTTTCAGGGGTTTCCATGAATAATTATTAGTTAGGTTCTAAGGAAAAAAGATGCACAAATGACTGAGCTTGCAAACTCCAAGCCGCAGCTTCACAGGGTACACCATGCTCTCTTTTCTCTTGTGTAGTGCATTCATGGTTGCGGAAGTCTTCATTTACTCATTTTAAAGTCCGTGACAGTAAAAGAAATGTTGCCCCATTTCCTTTGCCAAACAGAATCATTCTTACATTAAATATGGAGGAAAGTTACAAAATTTAAAGTTATCTATTGCTTCAGACTATTTCCCCCTTTTTGCTTATTGACAGCACCATTGTAAAGTGAGTAAGGGGGCCAGTGAGATGTCTCAGCAGTCGAAAGTGCCTGCTCAGGCAAGCTTAGGCAGGATGGTTTGATCCGGGGCACCGCATTCCACAGCAGGCCTGCCCTCAGGGCAGGCTGAGCTAGCAAAAAAAAAAAAAAAAGAAAGAAAGAAAGAGAGAGAGAGAGAGAGAGAGAGAGAGAGAGAGAGAAAGAAAGAAAGAAAGAGAAAGAAAGTCAGTGGGGGTCGTTTAGGTGGGGACACGCCCCACTCCTAAGTGTGGGTTGAGGGAGCTTGCATGCTCTTGGTAGTTTTGAGGAGGATCCTCACCCTCACCATCCCCATTGCTTAACCTTCTACCTCCCATGTGGCTGATACACTTTTTTCTAGCTCGTCCTTTGCTCTTTTTCTCCTCTGAATCATCTTTGCCGAGCTCCTGCTATTCACACATTCTTTCTCGCTCTTTGTTCCCTTACCTATTACTGTATAAGCAACCACCTCTGAAAACCTAGTGCCCTAAAATAATGGAGTTCTGTGCATACTTTGTGGATCCAGAATATAAGAAAAGACTTCTCTTGGCAGTGGGTTCGGGATCCACAGAGTCAGCGGGGGCAGCTGGAGCTGGGGAAACCACGTCCTCAGTGGTGTCCTCACTCCCACCTCTGGCACCTGATGTTTCTTGGCTTCTCTTGACCGACATGGGTCTCTTCCTCTGGAGCCTTTCCATGTGATCTGGGCTTGTCACCGAAGGGCACTCTCACTTTTGACTTGGTGATTTGCTTCCTAAACGCAAGAGGCAGAAACCATCAGACCACTGGAGGGCTGCACGTGGAATCAACATGGCCTGGCTTCTGCCACATTATCTTAGTTAAAGCACTCATGGCCTGATCAGAATCACAGGGAGAGGACATAGACACTACACTGTTTGAGAATAAGATTATCATTATTAATCAGTCACAGGAAGTCATCAAGTTGTTATTATTCCACTATAGTATTAAACATTTTTCAAAGAATTTACCTTCATTTTCTGAAGTTTTGATAATTATTTCTAAATTAAAACCAGATTCCATACTTACAAATTTATTTATACAACTAATGATATTTACTGACTCATGTAGTTGTTGGTAATATCTGTCAGGAAGACAGCC
Source organism: Capromys pilorides (assembly GCA_004027915.1). Lineage (NCBI taxonomy): Eukaryota > Metazoa > Chordata > Mammalia > Rodentia > Capromyidae > Capromys > Capromys pilorides. The sequence goes on along the minus strand of PVKN010031176.1, from coordinate 8,928 downwards.
ACTAATCAAAGAATCATATAAATTCTCTCAAATTAAATTAAATGCTATAAAAGGAAAAGACTGGGTGCCATGAGCATTTGTAACAGTATAAAACCCAAATATCTGGAGGAACCCAGGAAGGCTTCCCTGAGGAGATGAGTTTGGAGCTGAGAACCGAAAGGTGGGTAGGTAGTAAGTCTGGGAAGCATGCCAAACTGAGAGAGCAGATGAGCAAAGGTGCACGTGAACAGGAATGTGGTGCATTTGAAGGAAAAACCTCTACGCTACTACCAGAATGCTAGTGACATTACAAATCTTGTTTCAAAACTTGACAGTCAAAAAACAGCTCCAAGAGGAGGGCCCTGCTGCAAGCACACTATAGAAAATGTACCTCCTCCTGGTGATATTATAAAGTGTAGTTAAAATGCAAATCAAGATCAGCTTGGCCAAGATTATCTGACTCTGGAGATGGTATGACTCACTGTACTATATCCACGTCGTGTGTTTCAATCTTGATGTGAAAACTAAAGGAAACTTAATTTGTGTACATACAGTTTATATATGTAGCTGATTACTAATTTTTTTTTAGGAAATTTGTTTAACAATCCCAACCATTAAATTAGTATATGCAGGAATAAAAATGCCATCCAGGTTATTTGTAATTTGGCATTCTAAGGTATTTTATGCCTTTATCCTTCAGTTTATGTGCTTCAAATCTCTGATCAGTTATTTTATTTGCTGTAATTGAAAGCATTAATTAATGATGCCATCTGCCTACTAAAAATGGAAAAATTTGAAATCTTCAAAGGAGAAATTTTCAAAAATATGGGACAAAAAGAAAAAGAGATTACTTTGGAAAGAAAAAAAATCCCCCACCTCCCGTGGGAAGGCCATGGTAGACACGTCACTTCAAGGAGAGTGTGAGCAACAATATTATGCAGAAAACCCAGAGCTTGCATGTTTATGAAGAACCCATGAATTCCATGCAAAAATCATGGAATATTTTTTGTCTTTGTATTTGGTACAGGGTCTACAGGGTGTTCAGAGTCTCACTACATAGATTGGACTTGCAGTGATCCTCCTGTTTCCAGCTTCCTAAGCACTGGGATTACAGGCACGTGCCACCAGGCCCAGTCTGTGGGGTACTTCTTTAAAAAGGTAGGAGAGAGGTTTTGACTCTAATTTGCTTTTGGTCAAGAAATGCTCCTGACATCTTGACATCTTAATTAATTTTGGAGTTTGTCCCTTCAGCTGGATTATCCTTCTGAGTGTGATTTAGTTTGTGTTTCTTGAGCTCTATGGTAGTGTCTGTGAGAGTGATGTCTGCAACGCTGCTCTGATCTTCATTAGAAACAATCATTGACAGGTAAGCGGGATGCCAGAAAGGAGCCTGAGCATCACTGGGGAAGAGTAATGAAGGTCCACTGGCGAAGAATGGGCTCTGAACATTTCTGAGGATGGTTTTCAGGACTTTAGAATTCTGGATAATACTAAACTCTATGTAACCGAATTTTACTTCATAATATTTATTCTAAAAATTGTGTTGAAATGAATATGCCCTTTACAAAACATTTTCATTGCCTGTTGACTCTTTAAGCATACTTTTGATTTTACATTTTCATTTAAAACATAGCCTGAGGGGCCAGTGAGATAACTCAGTGGCCTAAAGTACCTGCTTAGGCAAGTTTAGGCAAACATAGGGACTGGAGTTTGATCCCTCACACCACACGCGTGCCAGCCCCGCCCGTAGGGTGGGCTGAGCTGGCCACAAAAAATAAATCAATAAATAAAATAAAAAACAGAGAGAGAGAGACAGAGAGAGAGAGAGAGACAGAGAGAGAGAGAGAGAGAGAGAGAGAGAGAAGCTGAAAAGCTTCAAGTGGTTAAGAAGTTATGATTATTTTTCTTCCGTTCTACTTTTCTTTTGTGCAGATACCAGAAGGAGATTACCTGCTTAATTAAATTAAACCAATTAGGTGAACACTAATATTGCCATGACTGTGTTTGTAGCACTAATTGCTTATTGAGTATTAAAGTGGTGTTCATCAGTTTGAAAGTAGAAAAGATTTAGCCACAGATCAGAAAAAGATCTGGACGTTATGGTAACAGGTGTTGTAGAGGCGGGGTCCAAACAACAGGATATTGCAAGTTCCATTGGTCCTTGCTTGGTCCCTGTTGAGTAAAAACGATGCTTCTAGCTCCATCTGCACCCCTGCTTGAGGGAGAGAGTGCCATCGCAGCATGCTGCCCATATGTCTAAAAAGCTCACATGAATCTGTCATAAATGTGTCCAAAAATATGTACACATTCTGAAATCTCAAAGAAAAAAAAACAGCATTTCTTTGACACCCTGCTCTAAAGCAGCCATTCAGTGAAATTCAGCATGCACATGTCTGCTCTCATAGGAGCAACTGTGAACAATTAAAAGAGAAAACAGAACGTGAGACGAAACAGCCACTTATCCAGAAGCACGGGAAAGCTAAAGCACTGTAGCTGGTTCAACACTTCTGTCAGTGGGTTTCACTGTGACACAGCCGAGATTCAGCTAGAAGTTAGTTCTGTGCCCACTTCTCCCCATCCTACCTGCTCTTAGCTGTTGCCTCTCTCCTACCTACACTTACACTGCTATCTTCCAGAACTCAATGTATCTACTCCAGAGTTCATTCTTTCAGCTTCCTCCTCAGTATCTAAACCTACCAAACCCACTCAGATTATAATCCTAGAGGAAAACAGTTCAATACTTCTATGTTGAGTGACTATGTTAGGCTTTGTGCATAATAATTATCATAAATAAGCAGTTTCTATGTTCAGCTGGGGTTTTGTTGTTATTGTTCTGGGAATTGAACCTAGGACTTTTGCACTGAGCTACATCGCCATACCTGTTTTAAATTTTTTATCTTGGGACAGGGTCTCCCTAAGCCAAATGGCCCAGGCCTGGTTTGTACTTCCTCAAGTTTCCCAGTGTGCTGGAGTTATAGTCCTGCTCTACAACACATAGTACATCGTTTTAATTAGCTTCTATTTAATAGCACATGTGTGCAGTGCCTAATGCTTACTTCCTTGTCGGGAGCTGCTACACACACGTACCACACTTGGGTTCTTTTTATCATCCCTTCCCCCTTCCATTGCCCATTTCTTGTCTTCCTTCCTGTTTGAGAAAGAGCTACCTCTCTGCTTCCTGCTATCTATCTTTTATTGTGCTATTCATCTATAGTTTGGGTTTTTCATCTAAGAAAAGTCACGTGCTATTTAAGCTCGTGTGTCTGATTTATTTCACTTAATGTTATAGTGTCAAGATGTATCTATTTTCCTATGAATTCTTTTTTTCTTTTTTCTTGTATTTAGGGCAGGGTCTACAGAGTGTGCAGGGCTTTACTACAGAGATTGCACTTGCAGTGATCCTCCTGTTTTCAGCCTTCCAAATGCTGGGATTATAGGCATACACCTTCACGCTGAGTCTCAATTGCTGTCCCGGGCTGACACGGCATGCAGGGATACAACTCCAGTTGTTGTGCTCTGCCTAAGCAGGTGCTTTAGTCTGCTGAGCTATCAGGCTAGCCTTTGTTTTCCTATGAATGACTCAAGTTTATCCTTCATTATGGTACAGTAGTACTCCATTATGTATAAATATGTATTTTCCTTATTCTTTTGTTGTAGGCAGCTGAATTAGATAGAAATATTACAGGCAGTCAGGCAGGGTCAGGCCCTCAAAGACAACATGGAGGACAAGGTGACTCTACACCTATGGACGGAAACTCCTCCACCACGGGCCAGATCTCAAGAGAAGAGTAGACAAATGCAGACACATACTGCCCTAAGGATGAACGTCAGGGATTGACATACTAAATAAGTATCAATCACCTTGAAAGAGCCTGAAAGAGTCACTAACCCAATCTCCAACAGGAAGCGACCCTGTCCTGTATTCACACCTGCTTGCTATGTGACTCACTTCCCCATTTGGTGCTGGATTTAATCAATTTTTCCTGAGCCATGGAGCTTGTAATCTCATTGGTTGACCATAGTTTTGTCCCACCTCACGCCCACCTAAGCGAGTTCCCATGTTCTCCACCACCTTAGACCCACCCCACCACATGGTTCTCCTCTATAAAAATCCCTGAAAGAGATTGCTTCCTGGGGACACCCACTCAGGACCCCCTTTCTGTCCCCCTCTCAGATAGGAGCTTTCTTCCCCCAATGAATCTGTTCTGCTCATGACCTCTGTTTGTTTCTGAAATTCATTCTTTGGTTTTAGAGAACACGAACTTGTCCCAGGCACTTTTCAGGCTGAAAGATCACTTTTCCCCTGTATCATTTTGGAGGTCATCCACTCAGAATCAGTTTTTCTCCCTGTATCATTTGGAGGTTCCCTGTATCAATTTCATATACTGATGGACATATACACTGCTTCCAAGGTTTAGCTATTATGAATTATTGTGTAATAAACACAGGTATGTACGTACAGTATCCCCATAATGTGATGTCTTCAACTCCTTTGCAAAGGTACATAGAGAGCCTATTTGATCACAAGGAATTTGTAGTTTGAATTCTTTTCAGAAATCTATGTAATGATTTCCATAGTGATTGTTTGAGTTTGTGTTCTCGCCAGGAATGTAAAAGGATTTCCTTTTTCTCCTGGAGCCTTGCAAGCACTTGTTATTATCTGATTTCTTAATCATAGTGTTGTAGACAGCTAAATTATATAGAAATAGTATAGGCAGTGAGACAGAGCCAGGCCCTCAAGCAGACCAATATGGAAGACAAGGTGACTTTGAAACTTTGGAAGAGACATCTGATGTGGGACAGACCTCAAGACAAAAGAGTAAACAAATGCAGCCACATACTTCCCTAGGGATGCACATCAGGGATTGATATTCTTTTTTTTTCTTTTTCTTTCTTTCCATTTTTTTTTTTTTTTCTGGAACTCAGGACCTTGCACTTGCCCAGGCCCCCCAGGGATTGATATTCTAAATAGGTATCAATCACCTTGAAAATGATGATTTTTGGGAGAGAAAACTGATCTCAGGTGAAAAACCTCCAGTAGGGGACCTCCAAATGATATCTCCAACCTGAAAAGTACCTGGGATGAGTTTGTGTTCTCTAAAACCAAAGAATGAGGTTTAGGAACAAACAGGGGTAATGAAGAGAACATACTTATTGAAGGAAAGAAAGCTCCTGTCCCAGAGAGGGACAGGAGGGGGATCTCGAGTGGGTGTCCCTGGGAAGCTGTCTCTTCCAGGGACTGTTATAGAGGAAACCCATGTGGTGAGGAGGGTCTAAGGTTGTGAAGAAGACATGGGAACTCCCTTAGGTGGACATGAGGTGGGGGACAAAACTGTGGTCAACCAATGAGATTACAAGCACCATTGATCAGATAAAATAGATTAAATCCAGTCTCTTCCTCTTGGGAGTTGGGTTAGTGACTCAACTGGGCTCTTTCAAGGTGATTGATACCTACTTAGAATATCAATCCCTGATGCCCATCCCTAGGGAAGTATGTAGCTGTATTTGTTTACTCTTGTCTTAAAATCTGGCCCATGGCAGAGGAGTGTCTGTCTCTAGTTGTAAAGTCACGTTGTCTTCCAAGTCATCCTGGAGGGTCTGGCCCTGCCTAACTGCCTATATTTCTATCTAATTCAGTTGCTTACAACAAAAGGAACATGAAAGCATCACTAACCCAACCTGTAACAGGAAGAGATCCTGTCCCACATTCATTCCTGCTTGCTATGCTTGCTATGTGACCCACTTCCTCATTTGGTTATGGATTTAATCAATTTCACCTGAACAATGGTGATTGTAATCTCATTGGTTGACCTTGGTTTTTGTCCCACCTCATGCCCACCTAAGCAAGTTCCCATGTTCTCCACCTTAGACCCACCTCATCACATGATTTTACTCTATAAGAATCCCTGGAAAAGACAGCTTTCTGAGGCAACTCACTTGGGCCCCCCTTCAGGCTCTCTCTAGGGTAGGAGCTTTCTTTCTCGCAATAAATATGTTCTGCTCTTCACTTCCATTTGTTCCTAAAATTCATTCTTCAGCTTTAGAGAATTTGAACTCATTCAGGTATCTTTCATGTTGGGAGTTTCATTCCCATATATCATTTGCCATTCTTTCTAGGGTAAAATGGAATCTCATTATTGTTTTAATTTTCATTTCTTTAGTGTCCAGCAGTATAGAGCATTGTTTTATGTATTTATTGGCCATTTTTATTTCTTCTGTGAAGTGTTTATTGGGACCAACTGGAGAGTCCTAAATTAAGGAAGTAGTTAAATAAATCGTGATGCTACATCCATATATGGGTGTAGTTAAGTCAGTTTTGCCTTGGAATGACAAAATAACAACAAAGTCATCCTAAAGGTGGAAGGTTCTCTTTGGCTCAGGGTTTCAGAGATTTCACTCAAGTGCCGCTCACCTCCATTGCTTTTAGGTCCACAGGGAGACAAAACCCTCCTGGCAGAATAGCATGGCAATGGAGAGCTACTGACCTCCTGGCAGCTACAAGAGGGGAAGGGGAAGATAGAGCCAGAGACAAAGCAGCCAGGTACCGGGCACAGTGCCCCAAACCTCGCCTCCACGACCTACTTCCTACAAGTGCACACCTCTTGAATTTCCGTCAAGTAGTGATCCTATCAGTGAATACCATCAACTCGTGACCTAGTCAGTGGAATATTCACTGATCAAGTCCAAGCCCTCAGGATCTGCTCACACTTCAAGAGCTCCACCTCTGACTGCCGGGAACTTTCAGGGGCCATTTTAGATCTAAACTATAAGAGTAGGAAACTCTGTAGAGATTAAAAATAATGCTTTTGAAAGTAATATTTGAAAAAATGAAAGTAATGTTTGAGTGTTATCAGTTTTAACAACATGTATAGGAAAAAAGATTTCATGAACTACAACAACAATTTTATATATATATATATATATATATATATATATATATATATATATACATACATATATATATATATATTTTTTTTTTTGAGACAGGGTCTCACTGTATAGTACAAGTTTATCTAAAAGTCACTTATGTAGCCCATGTTGGCCTTGAACTCATGACAATCATCCTGCCTCAGGCTCCTGAGTGCTAGGACTACAGGCATGAACCACATCTGGTTTTGGATGTGTTTTAGAAGTGGGATTGTTATAGGCAGCTGAAGTAGAAAGAAATATTATAGGTAGTCAGTGAGGGCCAGGTCTTCAAGGATGACATGGAAGACAAGGTGACTTTACAACTAGAGAGAGACACTTCTCTGCCATGGGCCAGGTCTCAAGACAAGAGTAAACAAATACAGCTACATAATTCCCTAGGGATGGGCATCAGGGATTGATATTCTAAGTAGGTATCAATCACCTTGAAAGAGCCCAATTAAGTCACTAACCCAACTCCCAAGAGGAAGAAACTGGATTTAATCTATTGTACCTGATCCATGGTGCTTGTAATCTCATTGGTTGACCACAGTTTTGTCTCACCTCATACCCACCTAAGTGAGTTCCCATGTGTTTTCCACAACCTTAGACCTACCTCATCATGTGGTTTTCCTCTATAAAAGTCCCTGGAATAGACAGCTTCTAGGGGACCATCCACTCAGGACCCCCCTCCTGTCCCTCTCTGGGACAAGAGCTTTCTTTCCCTCAATAAATATGTTCTGCTCATTACCTCCATTTGTTCCTAAAATTCATTCTTTGGTTTTAGAGAACAGGAACTCGTCCCAGGTACTTTTCAGGTTGGGAGATCAGTTTTCCCTATATCATTTGGAGGTTCCCTATTGGAGATCATGAACCACAGATCAACTCTTTCTTCCTGCATCAGGATTATATGTGATTTTTATTTTCCTCAAAATGTATTTTTCAAATTTTAAGCATATAGTTCTCATATGATCAGAAACAATAAGTATCATCTTAAAGATAATTTGTCTGAAAGAGTCATAGGTTTGGCTCAAAACAAAATATTAAGAACAAATTATTACTATGTTATTATAAGTGCTTTAGTGGAATTATATAGGAGATAAGTGAACAACTAACCACCCACATCGGTGACTAAAGATTTAATATGAATTTAGTCCCAGTGATTGCTCAGAAAGTCTTCAGACTTTTAAGGAAAAATACAGTCAGTGATTTCATATCCAAAAATTTTTATTGCCAGATACCTTTAAAACTTAGAATTTTTTTTCTGTTTTTGAATGCCAGGAAAATAGTGTGGTGAGTGCATCTGTTTACATAAGAGCCCAGTGGGCCTGGGCCACAAGCCCATAATCAAATAATAATATTTCCATTGAAACAAATAATGATCATAAACTTCATATCAATTTTAGCCACCAAATACATTACTAAAAACTACTGCTTTTCAGAGCCCCTCTAATTTCTGAATTGCATATGATGCATGGGGAACCACTGTGAGAAATAGGAGGATGCTGAGGCTGTGGAAGATGCATTGTTCATTATCTATTCTCAGCTCACTAGCTCATTAAGTCCTGCACCCACTCTGATTGTGGGAGTCAAAAGGAAAACTCGCATTAGAGCATATGATCTTATTTGATCTTAGACACATATGTCTGGAGTGAGAAGTTTCTAATTCTATGTCATGCAGACTCAAATGCCTAAAGAACTTGATGGTTTTTGGCTTGAGGGGTTTTCTCGAAAGAGAAATATTATTAGAAACTCAATTTGCAAACATTTAAAGTGGAATCCAAAAAAGAACATCAGATAGAAGAGAGATTTTTATTAGACAAGAGGAAGGGAAAGAGGGTGATTAAGAGAATGAAAAAGTTATTAATTATGTGAAGGGATCCAGATGCTGATATTAGTACATTCTGGTGAGAAGGTGTGCACAACGCTCCAGTAAGTAAAGCAGGAAGTTACAAAATAGCATATATGGCATTGCCAATGTCTTGATTTCAAAAGTGCATTTGATATAGAGATATACTTGATGTAGAGATATCAAGTAAGCAT
>PVKN010031175.1:0-12565 GCA_004027915.1 Capromys pilorides | reverse complement strand
TTCCCAGTAGTTAGGGTTAGGTGGATAAGTGTTTTCTGTAAGGGCATGTACCCCTTCCTGGCAGTGAAGCCAGAGGAGCTTTGGCTTGGGTGCTTTGTTTCTCTTTCCAAAGAAATCTTCTGGGGTCTCTCAGTCTTAAAATAATTTTCTAGTTTTTGCTGATTTCCAATATTTAGTCACTATAAATCACCCCAAAATGTAGCTGTACAGCTGTTATCCTGATTCTTCTTTGTGGAGGAGGAGATGAGTAGCAGATACCCATTTTGCAAGTTTCAATTCTAAATTGTATTTAGTTACATGCTTTTCATCTCTGCTTTAGTTTTGTTTCTGTTTATGCTTTCTGTTTCTATATATTTTTTTAAAATTTATTTATTTATTTGTTTGTTTGTTTGCTTGTTGTGTTTTTTTGTTTATTTATTTTGTGGCTGGCTCAGCCTGCCCTGGTGGTGGGGCTGGCGCAGCATGTGGTGCCAGGGATTGAACCGCAGTCCCTGCAGTTGCCTGAGCTTTCCTAAGCAGGCGCTTTAGACCACTGAACCATCTCGCCGGCCCCATCTGTTTCTATATTGATATTTCCACTTTGTATGCTTTTCTTAGCGTTCCCACATTTTCCTTTTGTTTATTCCCAGTGCTGATATGATATTTCAACCCAGGCCTCATGCACGCTAAACACAGACTCTACCAAGGAGGTAGCTCTCAACCCCCATTCAATTCCTTACATCTCTACAATGATTGTTGTTTAAACTGTTTGTCTGAACAACTTGCCATTGGGACTTTTCTCAGGGAGAGTTTTTGGGGTTGTTTTGTGTTTTTTTTTTTCCTTTCGATGGACCATATCTTATGTCTTTGCCTGGACACTTGACCCTAACATAGTGCTAACTCTAAACATCATATTCCCTCCCATTTTTCTGGTTTTGCTGGTTCTGCCAGTTTTGTCCTTGCTGTTCATTGTTTTGGGGATTTTTGTTTATCTTAGCCAGTCTCTGTATTTAGGACCAGCTTGAGGTGTAAGTGAGGGTCATCCCAGGTCTCTTCCTCAGCCTGGCTGAGCACAGGCCATTACCTTCTAATTTTATTTGCATATAAGGTTTTTTTAAATAGCATCCTAGATTCTAGCAGGGACTAGAAAAATCCTAAAAGGATTCAAGAACACGAACTTGGGGGTGGGAAAGATGCTATATAGCCCTTTGAATCTCCTAAAAATCAGTTTAGCCAAAACGGGGTAGGTCTGTACCATGCCAAGTCTAGGGTCATGAATAATTCAGGATCAATGTAAATTAATAATTGTTTTGCACCTGAATAAAAATCAATAGAAATGTTTGACTAATTTCTAAAGTACAACTCCATTTTAGTGTCCCATTTGGGGACATGGGGATAGCATTGTTTGAGGCTCAGCTTACCATGGAAGATGTCCAGTTCACACAGCGGAAAAGCATCTGTAGTAACCATCCCTTCAAGATGCCTGATGGAAGAGCAAAGTATCCCACATCCTAATGCTTCTCCAAAGGGAGGGAGCTCTAGCTTCTCCATACTCAGGATTATTAGAACTGAATTAGGGAATCTTTCAAGGTATTACAATAGCTCCAACATTCACAATTTTATATTTTTAAAAAATAAAATTCTTGGTAGACTCTAGGAACATGGCCTGGAGGGCTGCAGGTATTGTCTCTTCTGTAGATGTTTGCAGGACAGATGACTTGAGTTTTTAATCTAAGGCAATTTTTGTAATTAGGTAAGGTCGAGAATTGGCTATTGTCCTCAGTTCGACGCTTTGCTGGAATATATGACTGGTCGGGAGATAATGACCATGTACGCCAGAATCTGGGGAGTATCTGAGCGCCAGATTCCACAGTATGTGAACAAACATTTAAGGTCACTGGAACTGGAGCCTCATGCCAACCATCTTATCAGCACCTACAGGTGAGTCATTATGCTGCCACATTTTTGCTGTTGATGCTGCTAATCTTGCAGTGCTTCTCTTGATACATACATCAAGCATGTATCTAAATCCATGCAGTGATACCTGAAATAAATGCACACAGCTGTATCTAAACCCTGTTGTTATACAAATACCTACTTATAAGACTATACACTGTTCTGCAAGGTTTCATATACCAGTTATAAGGCAGATGCATGTATTTCCATGTCTTTACCTTTTGGAAATGAAACTCAAAATCCCATTTGAACTGCAGCCTCTGAATATTGACATATCTTTATCCTGGTTTTCCTATACTTGTCTTTCAAGCAAAGAGGAATATAGGGCCTTTGCATTATGGTGCTTATACATCCGGGAAACAATGATACTATAAGAACAATAAACAAATGGATAATTCTTCTAAAAGCAGAAACAGAAGTCACTTTTCTGTATCTCAAGTTGAAATGAATTGTTAGGGCTAGGGAAATAGCTCAGTGGTTAAGTGCCTGCCTGGAAAGTGTGAGGTATTGTGTTCAACCCTGGTACCAAAAAAAAAAAAAAAAAAGAATTGTGATGTACATATGTATGTATGAGTGTACATGTGGGAGGGGATGTACACTTGGGCCTACCACCTTTTTAAAGTCATAGCTAAGCAGTATTGTGGGTGTCCATGTTAAGGGTTTAAGTGTTTGTTAGAGCTCTCAGCATTTGGGATGTTTGTGCCAAGTCTTTCCTGTATCTGACATGAATAACATTCTTTCTCCCACCTTCTTCCCATGTATTGAACATGAAGTGGAGGAAACAAGCGCAGGCTGAACACTGCTATTGCTATAATGGGAAAGTCCTCCATCATCTTCCTGGATGAGCCATCAACCGGCATGGACCCAGTGGCCCGACGCTTGCTCTGGGACACAGTGGCAAAGGCCCGTGAAAGTGGAAATGCTGTCATCATAACATCCCATAGGTGTGATTCATTGGAAGGCTAGGTTAAGGGCTGGGAGTAGATTAGTGCCCATAAGTAGGAATTTGGAGCCAGGAATTCTGAATCGGGCAATAAATTTGTTTGAGTATATGGGCTCTTTCAGGAATCAGGATTCATATGGCCTAGAATACATGGTGGATTTTTAAAATATCAAGGAAAAGACATAATTCAGGAAATGTGTACTCATTAGAGAACTGGGTACTCTGTTATTTATCATTTTTTAAATATGCATTCCCCAACTCTGAGCTTAGTGATTGGCAAGTGCAACTTCTGATTAAAAACACAGCCACAAAAGCCTGGCTGAAAGTGTCCCCTAGAGGGAACCTGATAGTCTTGCATTACTCTGCCCTCTTGTTTTACAAGCATGGAGGAATGCGAGGCGCTCTGTACCAAGCTAGCCATCATGGTGAAGGGGCAGATCATGTGTCTGGGCAGCCCCCAGCATCTTAAGAACAAGTTTGGCAATGTCTACATCCTGAAGGCCAAATTCAAGACTCCAGAAAAATCGGAGAATTTCAAAATTTTCATCACGTTGACATTTCCAGGTAATTGTTTTCCAACTTTGTAGGCAATCACCATCCCTATGATTTGTGTCTTTATACCAATTATAGTTTAGGTTCCCAGGGCCTCCAAAGACTCATGTTTGGAAAGGTGACTGGGTAATGGGGATGCCATAGCTGGCCAGTTGTTGGAAGGTGGGCCTACACAGAAGAGGCAGGTCCCTGGGGCTCCACCTGGAAAGTGGGCTCTCCCTTTTCTCCTTCCTGGCCGCCATGATGAGCAGCCTTCCACTGCAGAGCTTCTCCACCAAGCCATTCTCCCTTGGAGCCAGCCAGCCATGCATGACCAAAACTCAAAGTGAGAACCAAAATAAACCTCCTCCCAGGTGTGCCTGCACAACAAGGAAAGTAACTAAGACATCAGTTTCCTATGACTTACTGAAATTCATTCATCTCCATGATGTTCCTTTGGGAACATGTGTTACTACAAGCCACTGTGACAAATTACAATAAGTTCACAAAAGGCAGAAGTTCTCACCTACTGAAGCAGTGTTACCTTTGTCCATATAAATGATAAGGTCATATTTTTAGCCTAATTCCCAATTATTTTCACATATTACCCATGCAAAATTTTAAAGATACACCCATGTACACAAAGCATGGACTCTGATGTCTTGCTGCCTTGGCTAGGATATGATTTTGAAATGCAAGCAAGATCCAGTAAGAGCTGGGCATGATGGTGCATGCCAGTAATCCCAATACTCAGGAGGATGCCATGAGTTTGAGGCCAGCAGGGGCTACAAAGTGAGTTCAATGCTGTAGTGAGATCCTTCTTTCTTCTCAATAATTCTGGTTCTGAGGGACAGATTCAGTAAACACCTCTATCTGCATGGTGCGGTACAAGCGACAACAACTATTTCTTTTTGTCTCTTCCTTACCTCTCTTTCCTAAACTTAAAACACAGGCATGAAAGGACTTCAGTAATTGTGGTTTTTCATCTCAGTGTTCACTTCTCTAGGCTGAACAAAATATAACAGAAGTTTCTGCTGTAAGTTAAGCTAAGAAGTTATACTCTTCCCCTCTAGGGTATGAAAAACAACATGGTGGATTACACAATAGAAATGGAGACAGAAAAAGAAAATAAGTGGTAAAAAATGTGGAGAACAGAATCAATCATTGGGATTATGATGTTCCTACAAAAGGTGCAGATGTGTGTGTCATGCATTCAGTGGACAAACAACATTGAGCACTCATCGTATCCCAGTTTTATAGATGTGGTCCCTAAATCATTACAAAGAAAAACTGACCAGAGAACCTCACTTATAGTGAGGGGTCCTAGAAACTTGCTCTACTGACGTGGGGTCACAAACACTGACCTGTTCAAAAATGTGGACACAGGCATTTTAACGGGATTGTACATTTGAGGTTCACTCACAAATAAAGGTTGCTGAGGGGATATGGCACTTGATGGGCCAGAGCACATGGAGCTGGAAAAAGGAAAGGCAGGCAGTGGACTATGCCAGCCACTATTTGTCCAAGATTGAAGAACTCTAGCTGACAGTGAATAAGAGCCAAGATCTTTGGAGATTACAAGCACAGAGGAATGAGCTAAATGCAGAAGTTTGCCTATTACAGGAAGAGCTATAGCTGCTGCAGGAACAGGGCTCCTAAGTGGGTGAAGTAGTCCAGACCATGGATAAGAAGAAAGTATTGGTCAAGGTGCACTCTGAGAACAAGTTCGTGGTAGATGTGGACAATAACATTGACATTAATGATGGAACCTCCAATCACTGGGTGGCCCTAAGAAACAAAGCTACACTCTGTACAAGATCCTCCCTAACAAGGTGGACCCTCTGGTGTCACTAATTATGTTGGAAAAGGTACCAGACTTGACCTATGAGATGATTGTCGAATTGGACAAGCAGATCAAGGAGATCAAAGAAGTGATCAAGTTCCCGTGAAGCACCCTGAGCTCTTCAAAGCCCTGGAACACTGCACAGCCAAAGGGAGTGCTGCTATATGGGCCCCCAGGCACCGAGAAGACACTGCTGGCCCATGCTGTGGCTCATCACACAGACTGTACCTTTTATTCGCATCTCCAGCTTGGAACTGGTACAGAAATTCATCAGAGAAGGCGCAAGGATAGTGTGAGAGCTGTTTGTCATGGCCCGGAAACACACAACCTCCATCATCTTCATGGATGACATTGACTCCATTGTCTCCTCCAGCTGGAGGGGCACTCTGGAGGGGATAGTGAGGTGCATTGCACAATTCTGGAGCTGCTCAGCCAGCTAGATAGCAAGAGAAAAAATAATAATAAAGGTTGTTGCCCAGCCCTTCCTTAAGTCATTCTTGAGAAAACAGCTAATCAAATAGGACCAAATAGAAGGGAACTGATTTTCTGTATGTGACTCCAAAAACAAAAGGCAACAAGAGCACAAATAAATGGAAACCAGAATAATCAAATGGGACTGCATCAAAGCACAAAAAGGCCTCTCTGGACCTCCCAGGAAAGAAGAGAACGAAGAGCCAGCCTGTGGGACTGGGGGAAATATTTTATGAGTGCCTAAGATTCAAAATATGCAAAAGCAAAAAACAAAAAACAAAATAACGCAATCCAAACAACAGGCAGAGGACCTAGCTACTTCTCCAAAGAAATCAAGTGGCCAACAGGTACATGAAAACAAGGTCAACATCACTAATCTCCAAGGCAATGCAAATCAAAGCTACCCTGAGATAACACCTCATAACTGTTAAAATGACCACTGCCAAACAGAAGTGCTAACAACTCTTGATAAGTAGAAAGAGACTACTTGCACACTGTTGGTAGAAATATAAACTAGGAAGGCCATTATAGAAAAAGAGTATGGAAGTTTCTCAAAAAAAATTAGGGGTGGCAAATAGCTCAGTGGATTAAAGTGCCTGCTTAGGCAGATACAGTTACCAGGGTTCAATCCTCGGCCTGCCATGCCGGCCCCACCCCTGGGGCAAGTTGAGATGGCAATTGAGACTGGGTATGGTGGTGCGTGCCTGTAATTCCAAGAATTGGGAGGCTGAAAACAGAAGGATCACTATAAGTCCGACCTCTGTAGTAAAACCCTGTAGATCCTGTACTAAACATATAAAAATTAATTGAAAAAATAGAACTAACATTTCCCAGAAGTCCCAACCCTGAGTATATACTCAAAAGAAGTAAACCATGTGTAATAAAAATAGCTGCACTTCTTTATTTCAGCATTATTAACAAGCATAAACAGTAGAAACAAGTGTCTGTTGAGGAACAACTTTAAAATGTTACATAAATACACAATGGAGAACTACTTAGCCTTAAAAAGGAAATTTTGTCATTTGTGGCAACACGAATGCATGACATTATGCTAAATGAACTAAACAAGGCATAGAAAGGGAGAAGCTATATGATCCTTATTAGGTGTAGACTTTTACACTGAGCCAGAAGTAGAAAGATGGGCCATTGCTAGAAACTGATGCAGGGTACAACAGGGAAGACATAGGAGAATGGACATAAAATTGAGCTGACTGGAATGAATGCAGATCTGTCATATGCCCTGGCAACTCTAATTAATCCGTTATTATTGAAAACGTCTGATTTTAACACAAACACACAGGTATCTGAGGAGCTGCATGCTCATTTCTTTTAGTACTTCTACATGTATACACATATCAAAAGCACATGCTGAACACAATGAAATATAAATTTCAGCCACTTTACAAAAAGCGAGGGCTAGACTGGGCATGGTGGTGCACGCCTGTAATCCCAGCTCTTGGGAGGCTGTAAACAGGTGGATCACTATGAGTCCGATCTAGCAGTGAGACCCTGAACACCCTGTAGACCCTTCCCTAAAAAAAAAAAAAAAAAAAAAATCGAGGGCTAGGGAGCTAGCTCAGTAGTCTAAATGCCTGTCTGCCAAGCACAAGGTCCTGAGTTTGATCCCTGGTACTGCATGCAGTGCTGGCCCAGAACCCCAACTAGGCATGGTGGTGGTGCACAGCTGTAATTCCAGCACTGGGGAGGCTGAGACAGGAGGATTACTACAAGTCTAAGCTGTGTAGCAAAACCCTAATCAAATGAATAATTTTTAAAATTTATATAAAGAGAAAAAGGAAAGGAAGGAAAAAAAGAAAAAGGAGCAGCAAAAGCAAACACAACACAAAAGCATGCACAATGTTAGTGTAAGTTTGGGAATTTTCCTAGTGTGTGGAGGTTGGACAGTGGCACATGAGAATGAGCGAGTGACTATTATTTGACCTAAATGACCAATGTCAATAATCATTAAGCTCTGTGTTTGAAATATTTTGCATGAAAGAACTAAACATGAGCCAGGTGTGGTGGCACACACCTATAATCCCAGCACTTGGGAGGAGGAGAATCGATGCAAATTCAAGACCAGCCTGGGCTACAAAAGTGAGCTCAAGGCAAGCCTGAACTGCATAGCGAGACCCTGTCTCAAAAAGACAAAAAAAAAAAAAATTCACATGATCATGGAGATCATGCAATAAGGTTAATATTAAGGTAATTGCCAGTCATGGTGGTAATGACTGTCACTGCAGCATTCAGAAGGCTGAAGCAGGAAGATTACTGCAAATTTGAGGACAGCATGAGTTATGGAGTACAAGGGCAGCCTGAATTGCACAGCACGACCCTTTCTCAAGGAAAGAAAGGGAGAAATTCATTTACCCTTAGAGATGTGTTTTTATTAAAATATCTTTAATTCAGGCTAATTCAATTTGTAAGAACTTGTAAATTTGCAGTGGTAAGTGTAACCTAATCTATTCTACATCAGGAAAGGATGGCACCTTTCCCCTCTAATTCCATTAGCATATTCTTACTTGTACAAAGCAGAACAAACAGCCTGACTTTGATGATTTATATGCATGACTTCTTTCATGTAAAAGGAGACTGCATAATCACAGGAAGGATGTGGCAACCTTGCCCTCCATCCTCCACCCAAACATACTGTGCATGCATAAAAGGCCAACAGGAAAATATTTCCAGTTCCTATTCCCAGGACTACTGTTAAGAATAAAGTCTTGTAGTCTCTTTCCCATCTTGCAAGATGGTGGGTAAAAAAACTACAAAGCCAGACACTAATGAGAAGAAACCTGAAACCAAGAAGGCTGCTACCAGTGGCACTGGTAAAAAAAGGCAAGGCGCAAAAAAAGTCCAAAAAGGGACAGTACCACTTCAGTCGAAATCCTGTCCTAGTTAGAGGAATAGGTAGATACTCCCATTCTGCTATGTATTCTAGAAAGACTTTGTACAAGGGAAAATACACAGTTGCTAAATCAAAGGTTGAGAAGAAAAAAAGAGTTAAGTTCTTGCTACAATCACAAAACCGGCTGGTGGAGACAAGGGAGGTACCTGGGTGGTTAAGCTTCGAAAAATGCCTAGATACTGCCCTACTGAAGATGTGCCCCAAAAGCTCTTGAGCCATGGCAAGAAACCCTTCAGTCAGCATGTGAGGAAACTTCGAACTAGCATCACTCATGGCACCATCTTAATCATCCTCACCAGGTGCCACAGAGGCAAGAGTGGTCTTCCTGAAGCAGTTGGCCAGTGGCTTGCTACTTGTGACTGGGCCTCTTAGCCTTAATCATGTTGCTCTATGAAGAATACACCAGAAACTTATCATTGCTGCGTCCACAAAACTTGATATCAGCAAAGTGAAAATCCCCAAACACTTCACTGATGAGGTGTTTCAAGAAGAAGCTGCAGAAACCCAGACACCAGGAGGGTGAGAACTTGGACACCAAGAAAGATACCAGATTTCAGAGCAGCACAAGGTGGATCAGAAAGCAGTGGACTCAACAGACTTTAGCAAAAATTAAAACTGTTCCTCAGCTCCAGAGCTACCTGCAACCCATTTTTGCTCTGAGAAATGAAACCTATCCTCATGAATTAGTGTCCTAAAGTTCTAAGAACCTAATTAACTTATACATTTTTTTAAGAAAGAATAAAGTCTTATAATAACATTGCTATTTTTATGGACCAGAGTATTGATCATAATGGCAGGAAAATAATTTTTATTAATACATTTGTAATCTTTTAAATTTTTTATTTTTATTGGTATATATGTTTGTAGTACATAACGAAGCTCATTCCAAAAATGAATACCCACTCTTCGCCAGGCTCCTTTGCAGCTTCTGATATAGGAGAAATGGTAGGGGTTAGACACACCGGGTTTGTGTCTCCCAAAGTCGAAGGATGGATTCTAAGGAACAGAGAAGTTAAGAGTGACCAATTCTATTGGAGAAAAGGAACAGGGAGTAGGAAAGACGACTAGGAGTAGCTCCTGAGAGACAGGAGTAGTCGCGAATGGGTTGCCCAATATTTTTAAATGCTCAGCTAAACATGTTGGCACAGTAATCCCAGCACGCTGGGAGGCTGAAGCAGCCAGCCACTAAGTTCAAGCCCAGCCTGGGCAACTGAGCACTTTAAAGAGGCCCTGTGAAGGGAGGGAGGGAGGGAGGGAGGGGAGGGAAGGAGGGGGGGAAAAGGAAGAAAGAAAAAAGGGTGGATAAATGGATGGTTCTGAGGATATAGCTCAGTGAGAAGACTGCAGGTTTAATGCCCACTATTACCAGAAAAAAAAATTCTTTTTAAGACTCGGGTTTTCTATATTTGGGCAAATGAGCTGACAATTTATTATGTTGTACCTAAATACCTGCCCTCAGTAATTAGGAATAAACTTTAAAGTGTTAACCATGCTATTTGAACCAGAGTGGTTACTGGGTCAAACCCCTTTTTGTGTAAGTCCCATCCAGCCACCTCTCTGCATTTATATTGAGTAGATATAATAATACTGAATGAAATCTGTAAGACTACTCATCTGTCCTATTTCTCCCTCTTAGGTAGCACCTTAAAGGAGGAGAATCAAGGGATCCTTACCTACTCCATCCCAAAGAAGGACAACAGCTGGGGAAAGGTGATGGTAGAAGCCGGGCCCTTCTGTCATTGTGCAGTAACACAGCACTCCTAAGGGGAAGCGTTTGGGAGTAGGGTATGAGATGGTCCTGGCACTGCAGAAGCAGCAGTGCTCTGCTTGGGATACCTTTCAAACACTTCTGCTGTTTAACTGCTTTGATTTCTGCTCCCAAATCCCATTACTGATCCATGCTCAAACAAAACAATGGAAACAGAACTGTTTTCTCTGTTTCTGTTTTTTGTACTCACTCATCTCCCGATTCTGTGCCCACCATCCTCTAGAGTAAACCTGAGTGTCACTTTGCAGCATCCGGGGAAGGGGAGAGGCTCATCTGGGTCAGGGGGCTGGAGTGGACATTGCAAAAGTAACTGCATATTTTTGCTGCTGTTGAAGGTGTTTGGCATTTTGGAGAAAGCCAAAGAGAACTTCAGTTTGGAAGACTATTCCATTGGTCAGATAACCCTGGAACAAGTCTTCCTGACCTTTGCCAACCCAGATAACAGATGATTTTGAAGAAGAGGTGCCATGAGATTCAGTTGCAACCAAGTGACTCCTACATTTTTCTTCAGTGATACCTGGTTACTCCTATGTTTGTGTGTCTTGATGTCAATATTTTGTGTAATAAAGATTTCCCTAGGCCAAAAGGAGAAAGTTTGTCCTGTTCTGTGCAAATTTAGATGAGTGGTCTGTATGTCTAGCATGTGTAAATCTAAAGACACGTATTGAAATTCCTGGTTTGTTCTCTAGAAATACCAAAGAGCAGCATTTATCAAGGTGAGAATGAGAACCTACTGCTGGGTATTCTGAATAGTTGAACAGAATTACTCAGAGATGATGATAGTGTAATATGAAAGAATCCAAAGAAAAAGAGCATTATGTATTTAACAGCTAGTTATGTGTAATAGGATCATACATACTGGAGCAAATTAGCTTTCCCCTAAACACACGCACACCAATTTTTATTCTTCAATATGTCTACTTTAAATCAACGTCAAGATTTGAGAAGAGAGTAGTACTGTTTCCATGGCCAAAAATAAAGGTCTTATGCTTCAGTTGTGAACTAAACTTTGGACAAAAAGAATTGGAGAACATGAACCAAAAGAAAAAATTACTCTAAAACAGTATGTTTTCCTTCCTTTTCTTGCCTAAACTCTTAACAAAAATAAGGAAAAATAAAGTCAAGAGAAAGGTTTTCTTCTGACTCTCATCTAATTGATGAAATTTCCCCATAAGTGATCTCTAAGATAGTTTACAGGGGTATTGCCAGTTCTGGGGTGGGGAGTAGTTAACGAAGCTGCTCCCTTTGGGGTGGTTTGTTCAATGATTTCAAACGCTTAATGGGACATTGTTGATTAGACAGTAACACCCATAAGATAGCATTCTGTTCTTTTTTACATAAGGGGAGAATTTGAGTTTATTTTTATAATATATTTACAAACATGAACAGTTTCAAATTAAATATATAGCTTGTTTTCTGGCTACCAAGGCTAAGTATACCTAAACGTAAATCAAAAGAAAAGTATGACTAATTTCTAAAACAACACACTTCTACCTCCTGTTTGTGAGCCCAAAGATTTGTAAGACAAACAGAAAACAAAGAGCATCTGTGCTTTTTTAACCATGATTACTTTTACTTTTTTATTTTGAAGAAAAGCAAAATAGTTTCATAATAAAGTAACAGGAGAAAAATTGGGGAATAATATTGTTATTTACCACATTGCATATTAGCTTTAAAGTAGCTACTCAGTAAAGATATAGGCATAAAGACTTAAACAAATAATATTAGCAAAGACCTTTCTTTTCAGTGAAGAAAACCTAAAAGCATAACTATCTTGTATTTTTTCCTTTTCCCTTTCTTCCTTTCCCCTTTGCCCATTTTACTTACTTTTTCCCTCTGAATAATTTTCTTCCCATTTAACAATATCATAATAATGTATTATTTACCTTATTTATTCAGTTTGTCACATCATGGGGAAAATGTTTTGCACATGTGAATCTGGCTCACTTATGATTATGGTCTCAAGTTGCATCCATTTACTTATAAAAGTTTCCAGTTTATTCTTCTTTACAGCTGAGTAGTATTCCATTGAATTTAAAAAAAAAAAACACTTTTATCCATTCCTCAGTTGATGGACATTTGGGTTCTGTCCAAGATTTGAATTACAAAGTGTGCTCCTATAAGCACATAATTCTGTGGTATGATGTTTTCCTTCTTCTGGAAAGA
>PVKN010031174.1:0-12569 GCA_004027915.1 Capromys pilorides | reverse complement strand
CCTCCTAGACCTGTGAAGGTTGAATCTCCAGTCTGCAAGCCCCACAGTTACCTGGCTGCCTCACCCTACTTCTGTTTGCCTCTGTATTTACCTCCATGTCTCCAGGTAATGTGCTTACTACACGCTTCCTTGATTTATAGTCTTGAATACCATCTGTTGTCCTCGGGAGGTTGAAGGCTAGACTTTGCTTCTACTGTAGCCCATTTTCTATTGCCACTCTGAATACTACTAGGCTAGTCACTGTACCAAGTACCAGAGACAATCAGCTTTAAGGGCAAGGTCTGTTTTGGCTCCTGCTTTCAGAGGTTCCAGTCATGATCAGCTACACTCATTGCTCTTAGGCCTGAAGTGGCACAGGTGGCAGAATAAAACCACTCACCTCGTGGCCAGCCAGGGAGCCAAACATAGGAAGAGGAGGAAGGGCTAGGGCAGAAAGCTGCACACTAGACCCCTTGCTGATGGATCCTCTGCTTAGTCCTCAGGTGGCCTGGGGACCCCAGGGTGAGAAAGAACCCATGTGATGACCATTCTCTCTCATTATAAAGCTACTAATGCCATCATGGGGTGTCCTTCCTCACGACTACACCTAACCTGATTATTTCCTGAAAGCCCTATCTCAAAATATCATCAACATGGAGCATCATCCACCACCTGACCACTGACTAAGTCATGTCGAGTTTGGAGAATCCGCAAAGCAAAGCCTCACACAGATGTGCCTCCACAAACCCCCTGGGAACTCTTAGGTTTATGATTCACATGAAGGAAGCACACAATGAATCACCCTGGGTTTTGGTACAAGAATAATAGGTGTATAAGGTTCTTTCAGAGAGTTGACTCTCTGCCTCCTACATTTTGAACGTGCAGACAGGGATCAGCTTAAGCCAAGAATATTCAACAGTAACAAGGAAGTTTACAGAGTCAAGATCTTGAGGCAATAAGAAAGTACCCCCCAAGGGCTGAGAGTTTTGGTAGGACAGAAATCATCAAAACAGGAAAAGCAATAGTTGATTAGTTCTTGTCTACTCCTTCAGAATACTGTGTACTCATATCAATCAAACTGTAGATTGTTTCTCACTTATAGAGGAAAAGCCATATCTGTTGATAGTTTCATAAAGAAAGCTTATAGAACCATTCTTTTTTTTTTTTTTTCTTTTGTGGGACTGAGGTTCAAACTCACGACCTTGCACTTGCCAGGCAGGCACTCGTACCATGGAGCTATCTCCCCAACCCCTATAGAACCATCCATTCTTGTATAACTAAAGGCTATTGATTTTGCTCCGGGTTGAAGAAACACACTCTACTCTCCTACCCTCGCTATGTTTCTCTGAGTCTTTTTTTCTTCATTGCCCACTCTCCTCATGTTATTCCCTGAAGACTGAAGCTGGACCTCAGCAAGTTGGCTCCCAAACAGGGACCCAAGGATAGTCCTTCTGTTGTCTAGGGTTGCAGGACCCTGATAGGTAGTCCAAACCCTTAAAGATAAGAAAAGGGAATATCAGGTAGGAAACATTAGGAGCCAGAACTATTGAGAAGTTATGGAACATACTGAGTCTAAGGAATGTAGGCTCTTTATAAAAATAGTATGGTCTATGCTAGAGGTATGAGGCATAAAAACCTCTTGTCAACAAGTTAGCAGATTTTTACCATTCACTAAAGAATCTTGTCCTTGGGCTGGGGAGATAGCTCAGCCGTCTAAGCACCTGCCTGGTAAGCACAAGGACTGGGGTTTGAGCCCCATACTATATGCCATGCTGCCATGTCAGCCACAGAAATTGGCATGGTGGTGCACACCTGTAATCCCAGCACTGGGGAGGCTGAGAGAGGAGGATCACTGCCAGCCCAAGCTGCATAACAAGACCCTGTACCAAATAAATAAATGATTTTTTTAAAATTAAAATAAAAAAGACTGTTGTCCTTTGTTCCCCATATGATTTGCGACAAGTAGCTAAATCTGTTTACAGGGAGGTGAATTTCTTATGTGGAAATCAGATTATGGAGCATGCTGCATGCTGCATGCTGCAGACACAGGAAAGTCTGAGGAAGGGGCTTCCTATAGTTTATGACATGCTTGTGGGTAACAGTGCATACTGTCCCATTGACCAACAGGTTTTATATCCCATGAATTGCTTGCTATAAACTCCTGTGCTGTTAGTGCCTGGTGCTAGTTACCCAATAACCCATCTTGCAGGGCGACATTAAATAAGATAACAAGGTTAAACAAGGAGCAGATGAACCTGACCAAGATTTTGTTTTTAGACTTATGCACGCAGTCACCTGAACAATAACAGATGAGGATGCTGCCCAGTTTCTAATCAAACAATTGGCTTTGTGTGTATGTGTGTGTGTGTGTGTGTGTGTGTGTGTGTGTGTGTGTGTGTGTGTAGTGGTACCAGGGATCAAACTCAGGACCTTGCACATATCAGGCAGGTGCTTAGGCCACTGAGCTGTTTCCCTGACCCTGGCTTTTGAAAAGGCAAATTCAGCCTGTCAGGCTGCCATCAGAGCTATGAAACAGAATGTGGCAGAGTGATGACATTGGACCTGCCTTTATGCAGGAAGTTGCTCTTGCTGCTGTGCAAAAAGGAAAATCCAGTACCCAATATTTTGAGTCTGCAGGACAAAAAGTAAAACAGCGCTTGTTTTTCTTGTGGGCAGAAGAGCATTTTAGTCACAAATGCCCACAAAAGGAAAATGAAACCAAATTTCGGATAGTTCCCCTCCCACCCCATGCCTTACCTGCGATGCAGAAAGAGGAATGGCTAAGGAATGTTGTTCCACATTTGATAAGGATGGAAATACTCTTCCTCCCAGTTCAATAATCCTGAGAGGAGGGCTGCCTCGAGCTCCCATCCTATTCAGGGCACTGTTCAATCCGTTTCTCCCTTCTCAGAGCTTCAAAGAGCCACCCCAGAAATCATAGGGCTGAATCTCTGTTTCTCCACTAGAGCAGTATTAACTTCTTTTTTTTTTTTTAATTTTCAATAGGAAATAACAATATGATAGTTTCAAAACATATTAGTAGTACATTCATAATAACTGATACATTGAATTTTGTTGTCGAGCAGTATTAACTTCTGATATGCCTTCCATGCTCTGCCTTTTGGAGTTAAGGGTCCCCTCCCCCTGGGAACTGAGGGTAGACTGTTTGGACGAAATTCCACTTCCCTGCAGGATATCCATGTTATCCTGTGAGTAATTGATTTGACTGATTATACTGGGGAGATAAAAATCATGTTTTTCTCTCCTATAAAGGTTGTGACTCCTGAGGACCAAAGAATTGCTCAACTTCGTTTAGCCCTTATCCACAAGACAGGACAAATAGTTGACTCTCAAGAGCGAGGGATCAAGGTTTTGGGTCTAGTGATGATGCCTTCTGGTTACGAGAAATTAAACAAAGCTTACCTATGAAAACCTTATATGTTGAAGGAATCCCAATTAACGGACTGATGGATATGGATGCTGATATCTCTCACATCTCTGAAAAGGAGTGGCCTCATTGTTGGCTCACACAGACTGCTGCCAGCTTGACTGGCACAGGAGCTAATGCTAGCTCCACACAGAGTGCCCAAATTCTGCCTTGGTCAGATGGGGATAAAGGGTCACACAATTGTTTGCATACATTGTATCTACACTGCCTTTTACCCTGTGGGGCTGAGATGTTCTGTCACAAATGGGAGTAATGCTTTATGGCACTGACCATAAAGTGACTGCCCAAGTGTTAGACATAAGATATTTACCCACCCAAGGCCCAAGTGCAAAGATACAAGGTTTCATAAATTTTGTTCACTCCAAGCCCAATCTGTCTTGGGCAGACCTTGGATATCAAATTTCTCAGTAGGGGTGACTACAGGACAAACCACCAACCTAATAAAATGGAAAAATAATGATCCTGTATTGGTGGAGCAGCAGAAAAATTACAAGCAGTCAGATTATTGGTTCAAGAGTAATTAAATTTACGCTGTACAGAACCCTCCAATAGCAGGTGGAACACACCCATATTTGTTATAAAAAAGAAGTCAGGCAAATGGAGACTGCTAAAGATTTAAGAGCTGTCAATGCTGTTATGGAAATTATGGGACCTTTACAACCTGGCCTCCCATCTCCTGTGGCGGTCAAAAAAATTTTTCTATTATTGTTATCAATCTTCAAGATTGTTTTTTCTTCATACCCTTAGAACCAAAAGATTCCCCCTGCTTTGCATTCACTCATTCTTCTCCTAAGTATAAGAAGTCTCTGGCACAATATCAGTGGGAAGTTTTCCCTCAGGTAATGGCAAGTAGCCCAATCCTGTGTCAGAAGTTTGTCGTGCAAGCCCTTTCAAAAACCAGATATACTTTCTCTGAGACCTATATAGTCCATTAGAAACTTCTTGCCCACCCTGATCAGGCTCTTCTACAAAAAATTCTATGAGACTTCCTCACAATTACTTCACACAGGCTCTCCATTACCCTGATAAAATTCAGCTCTAGCGAGCTGATGAGATAGCTCAGGGGACTAAGGCCCTGCTGAGGCAAGTGGTTCCTGGTACCACACACCCCGCCAGTCCCACTCCAGGATGCGCTGAGCCACCGAGTCTGGGTGTGGTGGCATAGGCCTGTAATCCCAGGGCTGGAAAGGCTGACACCAGGAGGATCACTACCAGTCTGAGCTGCGTAGCGAGACCCTGTAGCAGATACATTAAAACAAAGTAAAATAATTTCAGCTCTAGCAACCTTTCTCTTATCTTGAGAGAGCTACAGTGTTCACTATATCTCCTCTCAAAAAATGCAATTGAGGGCCAGCCAGATAGCTCAGCAGATGAAAGCACCTGTTTAGGCAGACACAGGGGCCAAGGTTCAATCCCCAGCCAGTTCTCCTGCCTCACTGCCCCTGGGGTGTGCTGAGATGTTGATTGAGACTGGGCATGAGCCTGTAATCCCAGCACTTGGAAGGCCAAAAAATAGAAAGGATCACTACAAATCCAATCTGTGTAGTGAGACCCTGCACACTATTAAAAAATACAGTTGAAAATTGACAAATTATCTACCTTAAATAATTTTCAACAAACCTACGACGCAGTCATTG
This sequence comes from Capromys pilorides, assembly GCA_004027915.1. Classification (NCBI taxonomy): domain Eukaryota; kingdom Metazoa; phylum Chordata; class Mammalia; order Rodentia; family Capromyidae; genus Capromys; species Capromys pilorides. Next base: position 7,505 of record PVKN010031174.1, on the reverse strand, counting down.
GATCAGACGTTTATTAAAGGTTACTGCAGCACATCTTAAACTATTTATTTTTAAGAAAGTCCCAATCTGACCTCTCCTGGACAACTCACCGAACAAGGAAAACTGGCATCAACTGAAGTCCAGCATGCTTTAGACAGACAACACGTCCTAAGGTTATATCATCCTTAACCTTAGATGATGATAGTGCTCCCTCCCGTTTCCCCTATGGGAGCGTTATGGCAACAGGGGCACCTTGAGTGATTTCAACTACCCATCACCACCAGAAGAGTCATAATAGCTTATTCATCTCTGGTTGTTACTTTAATGTCAAAAAGATGCACACAGAGTAAAACTCTGTATTTGGTATTTGATAAGGAGATGCAAGTCGTCGCCACTCCATACAACATACAACCATATCGTTACTTACTACAAAATGATGGTGACTGGCAGATAGCATTTTCTTCCTTTATGGGACAAGGGATTTTCCCCTTGCCTTCTCATCCCCTAGAAACTTTCATTTCCAGAAATCCCATAGTATTTCCGCTCCATTGCTTACAGGATCCTGTTTCTCAAACAGCCTCCTTGGTATTTATTGATGGTTCCTCCAAAGTTTTGGCTGTTATTGTTGATGATAAATCTTATTGCAGACAGACTACAGAAGCCTCTGCTCAGTGGACAGAGCTCTTAGCTTTAATTTTTGCCTTTCAACAGCTGGTTTCACCACCTTTTAACCTTTATTCAGATTCACAATATATTGTTTACCTGTTTCCTCACATTAAACTGCTTTTCTTCTAACTTTTTCTATCTTAAAATTGTTAACTCAGTTATAAGAGTTAATCCAGGCTAGGTCACATCCATTTTTCATAGGTTTCATTAAGTCCCACTCTCCTTTACCAGGACCCCTTCATGAGGGAAAGCGACAAGCAGATTTTTTTTAACTTGACCTACCTTTGCAGGGCTATCTCTTCTACAGCAAGCTGTTAATTCTCATGCCTTGCACCATCAAAATGCACACACACTGGAATAGCAGTTTAAAATCACTGCTGGCATGAGGCTGCTCAGTATTGCCTGTGACTGTTCATGTTGCTCTCAGCATCTTCCAGTTCTAATGTCAGGTATAAATGCTCATGGTCTTTGGCCTAACCACATCTGGCAGATGGATGTAATCCACCTCTCTTCCTTTGGTCATCCTTCATATGTGCATGTATGTATTGATACCTAGTCTCACTTCCTGATTGCCACAGCTAAAACAGGAGATGCTATAAAAGATATAACTCAACATCTGTTGCGTTGCTTTTCCATACTAGGCATTCCCTCCATCATTAAGACTGATAATGCTCCAGCATTTCTGTTCCCAAGCCACTATTTCTCATGTTACAGGTATCCCATATAACCCTCAGGGGCAAGCCGTTATAGAGTAAGCACATAAAATGCTAAAAGCTCAAATACAAAAATAAAAAAGGGACAGTCCACTCATAGTTCCTGCTTTCCCTTGAGTTTCTCCATCCTCCTCCCCACTTTCACCACATTGGTTGCCTAGGGAGTCCAGCAGGGCCTGCCTCCCCTCTTGCCCATCAGCCCCACAGGAGGGGCTGTTCAGGGCTAGAGAGCTTGGTTATTTCTTCACCAGCAAGGCCTGTGATCTGTTTTCCAGCTTCCAAAATTAAAGTGAAATGTCTCCTGTACTGTGCACTTGCCTCCCATTCTCTACAATGCAAGTGATTTTTTTTAAACAGAATAGTTTTTCCATGCACTCTGAATAGTCCTGAACTATTTTGGAGACTGTGTCAGGTGAGCCAAATAGTGTTTAAAATAGACTTTCCCAACTGTGAGCCCAGGATGACTGACCCAGGCTCCGCTGGGACTTGGTGAAATCTCAAACCCCCAGAACCTTCTTTATCAGGTCCAGATAAGAGTCCCAATATGAATGATCAACACATGTGAGACAAAGAATGTATCCTAAAAATCCATATGCTGAAATTTTAAACCCCAGAACCCCAATGCATTTGGAGACAGAGTCTCTGAAAAACGTATTTGATTGATATGCTTGTGTGGATGGGACCTAATCCAGCATGACAGGTGTCCTTAGTAGAAGAGATCAGGACACAGACACACACAGAGGGATGAGCTAGTGAGGGCACAGGCAGAAGACACCATCTCTAAGCCAAGAAGAACGGCCTGTGACACCTTGGTCTCGGATCTCTACCCTCCAGAACTAAGAAAACTCCTGTTGTTCACATGGCCCTATCACGGTATATTGGTACAGCAGCCTGAACTGACTGACCCAACTCCCTAACCAAGTAATCTATATGGCATGCTCAGAGCTGCAGGGTGAGCACTGGCCCTGAGGTGTTTAATCTTCAAGTTGAGAGACAGGCTTCCAGGCTATAGTGAGTTGTTAGGCTGGAAAGTCGCAGCTAGTGTGCTTGCTTTTGCTTATAGTTCGGTTAGGAAGCGTCTGTGTCAATGACACTTGAAAACACTTGTTGCTCGTAGAGAAGTAGACACTCCATAGATGAACATGTTTACTTCAACCCCGAGGCAGAGCCTATTCAGAATCAGCAGCTTTAGTGGATTCCCAGTCTTCAAGGGGCTTTTTAATGGCATGCTTTGCAGGCTTCCTTCCATTCAGCTTTGCAATTGAGTTCCACAAGTGGAAGCTGTGCTCTGCCACTTATTAATGACACCACTCAGCAGTGAGACCATTTAAATGAAGCTGTCACCATGGTAGTTTGGCACAGAGTCATCAGACCAAAGAGAGTACCATATACAGAAGCAGCAGAGACAGGAGGGCAGGGCTGGGGTGATCAGTCCCATGGGGCATGAGGGAGATGGGATGAGGGGAGCAAAGTGTACAAGTAGCTGTACTTAGCAAGACCAGTGGGCCCAAAGGTTGCTTGGAGGCAGATGAGTCAGAGGACAGCTTTGGACCAGGGCATAAAGGGAAGAGGTGAGGAGGACTAAAAGGCACCTACTTCCACTCTTACCCTCTTCCTGACTGCAGGATGCCTTGAGGGCCATAGCCCCAGAGGGTCTACTACCTCCCTCAGGGTGGGGAACTGAGGTAGAGAGCTCAGCAGTGTTGGGACCAGAAGTGCTTCAAAAAGAGAAGGTCTTCATCTGAGCCCTAATTTATAAGCACTCTGAGCACATGTGGGCTTCAAGTAGGCCAACAACCTGAAGTGGTGGAATGAACACCAGTTCTCTGTCTGCCCATGAGGAGCAGCTCCAACTCCTCCATGCTAAGGGCATGCTCTGGGGAGTGCCCACCTGTGTTGTATAACTTGCCACACTGGCCATGCTGTTGTTTTGATTTTCCATGCCTCATTTCCTACGTTGTGGCCCAGAGCACTGGACTTTCTCACTGTGGTGCTGGAGCGAAAGATTAGGACCTCGCTCTTCAGTCATACTTGATGAGCTGCAGCCACCTTCCCACCGTGGTTGCAGGTGGGAAGAGAAACTAGGGAGGATGAGGAAAGGGAAGACTGCCCCTAGGACTTTGAGCTGAGGCTCACCAGATGAGCAAGGGGCTCCTCTCTTTGCTGAAACTGATTCACTCACATAAGACTTGGGACCTTGCACAGTCTGTGCTAAGTGACAGAATGTTTAGAAGAATCTGGGGTTAATGGGTGAAGACAGGGCACCGAGGGGTTACCCCTCCTGCTGGAGAAGCCAAGCCCCTAGCAGAGCCAAGCCTGCCACCATTGGGGTGCTGTCCACATCCCCTGAGTTATATTCAGAAGCCTGGGAAGAAAATGCCAGAGTTAGGGAGGTGAAGGGGACACCCTCTTGTTTTCTGTTAGAGTCAGTCTTCCCTCCAAACTGGCAGAAGTGTGGACTTCAGTTCGTTTAAAACAACCTAACCTGAAACAGAAAAGAGGCTTTGTGACTGAGACCAGAGGTTCAGGGCAGACAAAGGTCAGATAATTGTTCCCTCTTCTGGGTTGCAAACCCTGCCCTTATCTAGAATCAGCTTGAGCAAGCAAGAGATGGTGAGGTGCTGGGGGCTGAGGATACCCTAGAAAGTAAGGTGGAAGCTGACGAGGGCTCAGCTATCAGATGAGCAGGTAGGAACCTAGAGGGCAGAGGAAGTGGGCACAGAGTTTCACTAAGTTGCTGTTAAGTGCTTTTGCAAAGCAGAGAAGTAAATAAAAGAAAGGTCTTTACTGAGGACACAGAGAGGCCTGCAGGAAGATGGCAGGGGTCCTCCCACCTGAGACAAAGGGGAACTGTGGGTCTACGGACTTTTGCTAGGGCAGAGATTGGGTGGTGGGCTCAGTGGCAGGGAAGGAGCTGATTTTTTTTTTCCTCATGGGAAGGATAAGAGGAGGTCGTATTCAGGGCTGAGGGGAGAAGACAGGAGAAGTGGTCACTGGGAGGACACCATGTTTTGGGGCTTCAGCCATGTTAGACCACCACCGTAGCAGTTCAGCAATTCATACTGGAGCTAGAATCTATCAGTTGCTAATTTGCCCAGGTTGGGCTCAAACTTGCCTCAGCCTCCAGAACACTTGGATAACATGTTTATGCCACAATATTTAGCTTCTAGGTCACTCTTATACCCAGACTGCGTACAGCTCCTGTCCCATACTGCCACCTATGAGTGCTGCCTCCCCCAGGGCCTCCTTTGGACCCCAAGGGTATAAAGCAGCCCCTAGTTTTGTTCCTGATGCTCAGGGGTTTTACTACAACTGCTTGGCTCTTTGGGGATTATCAGACCACAGTCAGGATCTTCACTGTCTCATGGGCGCACTGAAGACATTGGGAGCATTTTTGTCACTTAAGACAATTATGCCTGAGCACTCACCTCATGAAATATAAATTTTTTATTTCTCATATTTTCAATCACAGGATAACGTTGATCATTTTGGATGATGCACACAAAGTGGTTATAACAACAATGAATTTCATTTTTCAGAAAGTGTGCTGAGTATTTCAATATCTCTTGCTGCTAGGCTGAGAGGGATGGTAACTAATTCTTACTGAATTAGAAATTTGACCCCTTCCTTTCCCATAGGATCCATCTTAAATTCCAGCTGTCTACACGAAGGAATAAAGTGATTTTGCTTAGACCTTGAGGCAGCCAGGATTTTTCTCTCACCATCTCCTGGGGAAGGCTCAGCCTCCATCCACCCCAGCCCCATGCCTACCCAGTATCTGCTCAAGGACAACCTGTACCTGTTGCAGAATTTAAGAGATGCAGAGAGACCACAGGGAAATTGGAAGATTGCAATTAGGTGCATGTGACTTAGCTGGACTTCTGTCCAAAGGACTCAGCACCGAATAAAAGAAAGGCTTTGTACAAGTGGCCTAGGGTTGGCCTGTTCATGGCACAAAAGCAGGTGGGGCCATAGACAAAGGCAGGTACTCACGTAGTGATATAGTAACAGCTGTAACAGCCTTGGAAGAAAAAACAGAATCTTTTGAATCTTGTAAGAACAGGATGTCACCAACCTGGATGTTGCAGTTGCCCCAGGGAGTTACGAGCCTCTTTCTTCAGGACCATAATTGTCATTCTTATCTGGAACAGAGGAAAGGTCAACCTTCAAGGGAAAGTAGGCCCCAGTGGGAACAAGATGCCCCAGGACTCTGTTCATGGAATATGGCTGCCAACCTTATCTGTAACTTGCAGAGGTACAGAGCTCAGGGAAGGGAGTTGAGGGGAGAGTGAGCCTGGTTATCCTCTGAGTTCTGCTTTATGCCAATGTGGGGATAATGAACTTTCTGGCAGAGTAAAAGCAATCCAGTACTGGACCAGTGAGATAGCTCAGTGGACTAAGCATCTACTTTAGCAAGCACAGGGACCAGGGTTCAATCCCTGTCCTCCATGCAGCACTAGCCCCACCCCTGGGGTGTGCTGAGTTGATGCTGGGCAGTCTGAAAACAGGAGGAGCATTATGAGTCTGAGCTGTGTAGTGAGACCTCATACCAAATATATAAAAAATGAAAATAGTGTCCAGTATTTCTTAAATCATGGCTGTCAAAGGGAGGAGGTCAGGCCGCACTGGAACACCTACAGAATGCTCAGTCCTGGATTTGCCCCTTGCATTACATCCCCCCATCCAGTATTCTGCTGTTTCCTCCCTAGCCCATGCCAATACCTGACAGCATGCATAGTAACAACACAATGTCCCTCCGTGCCCACCTCCCAATGTCATCTCTAGCCAGCCACAGCCACAGTGCTCCCTGCTATGTCCCAAGTACCAAGACTTTCCTGAACCACCAAGGATCACAAGAAATGTTTAAACTAATGTATGGTGATGCCATTTGGCACTAAGAGAAACAGGGTCACAGTAGTCACAAGACTGTGACCAACAGTGTTTTAAGTCAAACTTGCTGGGTGACAGTGCTCTGTTGTTTGGCCAAGCCCTTGTCTAGATATTGCTGTAAAAATATTTAAAGATATGACCAATATTTATGATCAGTACACTTTGATGGGGACAAGTTGGGGGTGGGCAAATGTACAATCAGCTAAAGGCCTTAAGAACTGGATAGGAGATCTTCTTTCCTTCCTTCCTTCTTTACATCCTTCTTTCCTTCCTTCCTTCCTTCCTTCCTTCCTTTTTTTTCTTTCCTTCCTTTTTATTTTTCTCTCTTTATGCTGAAAGGGGTTCAAATCTAGGGCCAGTGAACTACACTGCCAACTATTTTTAATTTTTTATTTTATTTTTTGAAACAAGTGCTCAATAAGTTGCCCAGACTGGACTCAAACTAGTTATTGTTTTGCCTCAGCCTCAAAGATTATTGTGACCATAGATTGAAAACTATACCCATGCCTGATTAATTTTTTTATCTTGTATTTAATTGAAAAGTTTGTATGGGCACTACTGGGGTTGGAACCCAGGGTCTTTGCACCAACATCATTTCTCTCTTCTTCCAGTTATATTTCCTTTTCATGAATTTCTTTCTTTTGTAATTAAGTTTTTTGGTACAATATAGATACATATAATGATCATATTCATCATAGGAAATCTGCACCTGTATACAGTATGTCTTGATTCACCTTTTTAACCAATCCCTTCTCTTCCATTTAGCACTTTCCCTCTTTATATATAAAGCTTTGTTTCTAGCTAATTCTTCTCTAATTATTTTTTTTTCTTTTCCCTCTCTTCCTTTCCTCCTTCCCCATTCCTAACTCCCATTTTTTTTGAACAATTTCCTCCTATTTCACAATATCTATTATACACTTTTGGTTTCTCATCAGAGAAGCAATGTGTTATTTACATAAGTATGTCTGATTTATTTCTCTTAAGAGTATGGCCTCAAGATATATTCATTCACCTAGAAATGTCTCAAGCTCATCCTTCTTTATGACTGAGTAGTACCCTATTACATATATATATATATATATATATATATATATATATATATATATATTCACATCTTTTTAATCCATTTTTCAGTGGATGAGCATTTGGGTTGTTTCCAATATTTATCAATTACAATCTGTGATGTGATGAACATGGGTGCACATATATCACTGTAACATGATGCATTTAATTCTTCTGGAAGCGTACCCAGAAAGG
>PVKN010031173.1:0-12561 GCA_004027915.1 Capromys pilorides | reverse complement strand
AAATGATGATAAGTTCAAGTACCTATGTTATAGAGTAATAGTATCACTAAGCTTCTCTCCTGGAGGGTTAAGAATATAAGTTTACAGAACAAAAATTAGAGAAAAAGGAGGGCTACAAGGATAGCCAATAGTTTGGCTCTATCCCTTCAACGTCAGTGAGGACTCAGGACATAAGAGATCCTGTAATGTAACTTTCTATAGCTAAGTGGTGTCCCAAATTATCTGTTCAAGGAGACTATGGGACAACAGAGGAAAGGGATAAATGATGTATAGTGTGCCTAAGGAGAGTCACCTAGAGAGAAAACATTTTCTTAGGCTTTCACAGAGAAAACTGGCAAAGCAATGACCATGACTCATCTAGACAGCCGACACTGACAAAAGTTCTACAGAACTCTGTACATAGTTTCAAGGTAAATCCTGAGGGGATTTTACTAACCTTGTTAGATATAAAAATTACATGTTTTGTTATATAGGTCTGGCCTATAACTTGGCCTTAACCACCCAGCAGAAAAGTTTCACCATGAGGCATAAAAAATAAATCCAGATTAGTATGCTGAGCTGTAAAAGGCCCAAGTCAATAGCTTCCGACATTGCCAATTCTGCCAATAACCCACTACTATTATGAAATATTGCTCTATGTATGTAACTACTTTCTCTTAGTTCAATGAGAAGAAATATTTGTGCCAATAGTGTTTAGAAAAGTTATCATGTCTACATCTTGTACTCTGAACAACTACTATGAAGACAACAATATGCATTGCATCAATTATTGTGGCTTTCCTACTAATGTGTGTTGAAACTGTCTCAATATTATTTATTAAAATTAATAAAATAAATAAATAAATAAAACAAAGAGTTTTAGGATGCTGCGGTATGTGTTTTTTTATGGCAGTACCAGACTGATATATGTGCCCCCTGAAAATAGAACAGGTTATAAATTGCAAGTAGAGCCTCGTGTTTGGTGTATTATACAGGATTTCTTGCTTATAGTTGCAAAATTTGCAGATTGCATCTTACTCATGTGGGTTTTTTCTTTATGTATTTAGTACAGGGTCTACAGGGTCTCAGTACATAGGTCAGACTCATGGTGATCTTTCTGTTTGCAGCCTCCCAATCTCTGGTTACAGGTGCAGGCCCCCACACCCAGTCTCAATTACCATCTCAGAGCTCCCCAGGGGCAGGGCTGGCATGGCATTATTCATGTGTTTTGATTGGCCCTCTTTGATACTATTGACATTGAAAATTCCTTCAATAATTGAGATATCAAATATAAACTGATTAGAAGAAAAGTAGATATTTGATAAAAGTCGACTTCTTACTTGCATCTCCCAAAGAAAATTGATTAAAAGCTCTCATATAGCCATCATTCAACCTCAATAATTATCAGAATTTTACAGAATTTGTTGCTGCTTACCACTGGTAAGTTCTGAGAGTCAAAAATTAGAAAAGCTAATCCTCCTTGTCAAAGTTCTTAAATTTGTGTTCAAGGGGGGTCTATATCTGTGGAACCTCAGGGACAGTTTGTGTGTGTAAATTCATCTGTGGAAAAGGCCCATAACTTGCATCAAATCCAGAAGATGAAATGCACTTCTCTGTAAAAACGTCAACCACTCTTGCCTGTTTGGCTAAGTATAAGCATCTCACTTCTTCTGCAGGCAGAGGAAAGGCCATGAGGACCAGCAATCAGATCAACTAGATCCCAAGGAAAACCTGAATTCTCCAGATGGTTGGCATCACTGATTTGCTTATGTAGGCACAGCAAGAAAACCAAATGTCAGCATTAATTCTGCAGTATTAGAAGTCACACTACTGTAAGTGATTAGGAAGAACCATTATGCCTACTCCTTGGTCTGAAGAGGGCATTCTCGAACCAACTATACTGTGCCTACATCGTGGATCTTACATTTTAGAGAATACAAAAATTGCCTAGCGCCTTTAAACTCCAAATTTCTAAGTCCATTCTAAATCCACTGAATTGGAGCCTCTGTGAAATCTGGGCTTTCAGTAAACTTGGGGTGACTTCCTCAGAGAGGCTTTTGCTGTGGGACACCCCCCAGAGTTATAGTAACCATCAGAAGCTTTAAGTAAGTCTTCCTTTCATGACTTTGTATTTCCTGTCAGTCCATAGAAGAGGATGGAAAAACAAACAAAATATTCTTGACATCTCTAGCAGCCTAGAAATCTTCACTTCCGCCCCATTTTCTCTGGGCCCTGTGCATCTCCACTAAATTTGTAGGATTGTTGTTCTGTGGAGTTGGTGTAAGCCTTTTGCTTCCAGGTAATTCTCAGAGTGGGAAGAGTGGGGCCAAAGAGGCCACCAGGGAGCTGGTCATGATCTACAGATGGCAGTAGCAAGCATGGAACACAGAGTCAGACACCATTTAAATGTCTAAACCTGTTCTTCCCCAGAGAAATGTCACCTAAGTAATGACGAATCCAGAAGTTATCTTCAGATACAAAAAGGAACAGGAACAGAGTGAGGAGCACAGAATTGCAGGACAGCAAGCAGAGCCACCCACCCTCTTTGTGCTCAGCACCAAGGCCACTCCTGAAATGTGGGTTTCATTAATAGCTCAAGGACAATATTTTGCAGCGTTACAAGTTCAAGATGTTATTGAAAACCCCATACAGGGATTTTAATCTCCTCTCCCCTAACATGGTTGCACCCAAATAGTCGTGTTTCTAAGGTTCTGAGGCAGTGCACACTGGGGTCACTAAATCCTGATGCTCTTTGTGTGACGGATGAAGCTATTTCTTTTGCCTCTCAGGGAAGAGGAAGAAAAGTGGTGACTTCACTAAGTACATAAGCAGGCCTGTGTGGGTGGTCCCAGGGAGGAACACCTGTTTTGCTACTAACTGCAGGGTCACACACACAATTCTCTTGCATAGTACTATCCTATGCCAAGAACTGCCAGCCCTGCAAAGCAAAGGGAATTTCTAGAGAAATGGGGAGCAAGTTCTCACAAGGCCACAGAATATAATCCTGGTGCAGAACCACTGGATGGGTCAGAGCAGTGTGTGGGCAGCCTTTGTCCCCGACGAAGCCCACTCCATGGTGTGGCGGCCTGGCTTGCTGGGGGCCATTTGGATGTTCCCTTCTTTTTTTTCTTTTTGTTCATACACAGCGCCCCAAATGTGTATGTGCGTATGTGCATGTATGTGTGTATTCACACCTCTATTTTCAGAAGGTGCATTTCTAAAATTACCAATGATGGGTTAACATTGAACATTTGATATTTTAATAAATGCTTCCATGTTATTTTTTAATTATGCAAATGAGGCTAAAATCCACCAGCAAAACATACAGTACTTGTTTTTCCACAATTCTGTAAGTACTACTTGTCTCTTTTCTTTTTTAAATTAATTTCTTACTACTCTCAGGGACATAAAATGGTTTAATTGCTATTTTTATGTGCATTTCTATAGGTCAAGTGGAAATGTTCATATGATTATTGGTTATTTCACATGCATTTTCTCATCTGTGAATTTTTATTCACACCCTTTGTCATATTAGCTTGTTTTTCTCTTATGAATTTGTAAAAGCTGAATAACATTAACAGTTGGTCTTTCACATATGCTAAAATGTGTGGTTTTTTCCTCCTACACTTATTTGTCTTTAGTGTTTTGTTAGTTTTAGCTCATCATTTGAGATACAAATTTTTAATTTTAAAAATTAAATTAATCTTTTGAAATGTGGTTTTTAATTTTTAGGTAGTCAACAATTAATGGGTTCCGGCTAACCTAAAGGCAAAAGCCACCTAACCATAAAGTAGTATGTTAACTTTTCTTTCAAAATATGGACAGTTTGGAAACAGTCAGCACCTAGCAGACTGTAACCATGAAGTTCAACCCATTCCTGACCTTGGACCACAGCAAACATCACAAACACCACTATAATGCCACCCACTGCCCCCACACATGTGCTGGAAGATCACGCCTTCCCTCTTTCCTAGGAGCTGTGGCAGAAATACAATATCTGCTGCAGCTGTGGAAAATGTGGAAGGGAATATAACCTTCCCCACAGTCATGATTTACCTGGAGATGTCCAACTTACTGGACATCTCTGGAACTTTTCAAGAGAAGTCTTGAAGGTTTGAATTTATCTTGAATTTGTCTCTGGAATGTTTCACCATTTTCCTGTTTTGTTATTGATATCTGGCTCTGTAAATCTATTTTTCAATTTGGTTACTAATTTTATGAATAAAATTGGAGCTACTTCCCAACTCCAAATGGTATTTGCATTGCTTTATAAACGAAATCCAATTCTCCTTTGCTTGTCTTTTTTTTATTATTATTATTTTTATTTTTGAAACAGAGTCTTACTATGCAGCTCAGGCTGGCCTTGAGCTCACTTTGTAGCCCAGGCTGATCTCTACTTGCAAGGAGCCTCCTGCCTCAGCCTCCTGAGTGCTAGAATTACAGGCATGTACCACCCTGCCCAGCTCTTCTTTGCTACTCTTGTATATGTTTTGTCTGTGGACCAGCAAAAGCATGTTGGTAAGGGTAAGAGAGCCCTGCCTCTGCCTGAAACTTCATACCAATGGAGGAGTAGGGCATGGTTCTGTTCCCTAAAGTAGAAGGCTGCTCCACTCAGCAGTAGTCAACAAGAGTTGGCACCCACGAAACACCCCAGGGTTTTCTGCCACAGCATGAACTGAAATAACCAGGCCTCATTAAATTCCTGGTGCTACTTCATCTTTCTGTCTCCTAGGTAACTAAAATTCTGGAGCTAATTCACAAAACTACCATCATCTAGATAACATTTGACTCAGGTAGTTTTATGTTTTTTATGCCTTGCATTAATTTTCAACACTGAAGATGTGTGAAACTCCATGGAGAATCACCAGGCTGCACAGGACTGGCTCCACAGCACATCATCAGTGGGGCTGAGGCTGCTTGTCCTGCTTCCTTCAATTGCCTGGCCCCCGTTGGTGTCTGAGGTTTAGACTCTAGATCTAACTCTAACTCCATTCTTGATTTAGCTCCAGGATCACATCTAAAATCTTCCTTGCCTGTAGTGGATTTCCAACTGGTAGTCAGCTTATTACACGCAGTTGAAATAAACAAGCATGGTGCTGGGAGCAGGAGGCCCACCTGAGGATTGTTGCCAGGAGAATTTAAAGACAGAACAGGAGAAGCTTCTAAAACACTGCTAGGGATGCTCTTTGGAGAAGTTGTTGGAGCTGCTGGAAACTGCTAGTTCTCTTGGGCTGTTCTGTTGGAGGACTTTGTCATTCTGGCTTTCCCAATGAACTCTGGAGAAGCTTGACCCCTCATCTTGAGCATCGCTTCCCGACTCCAGAGGGAAAGATGGTGCAGTGCTCAGTCTCATGAAACTTGTCATGTTGGCTTTCCTGATGGAAACTCAGTTTTCCTCATGGCTGGAGGAGCTCAGGCCCTCACTATTGCTAAGGATGGCTGTGGTACTTTTAGGGGAGTTCTGGTGCTTACCTTGAGTGTTGCTTCCTAGCTCCAGTTCAAATCTCTCAGCCTGCTAGCACAGCTCTTGCATCCCACTGGCATAGACTGCTTAGCTTCCACCACTGACCTTTGGGACTTTCCAGACCCATGAAGCAGGACTACATGAGACTTTGTTGTGGGCTTCAGGCTTCCAGTTGGACTTGTGGAAGGCATTTCTATGAGCTTTAGGTTTCCAGCTGAACTGATACAGGACATTGGGATCTAGGCCCTCAGCTGAAGTCTTCAGTATTTATGCATGTGGACAGATTTCCTGTGCTTGTTGCATGTGATTCTTGGGTGATTAGTTATAAAATAATACATAAAACATGTTCTGCACCATGTTGTTCACCTTGCAAATAGCCCCAAACTATGACACTGCCCTTGTAAAAAGTGATTGATTAAAATGCACCCAATGGCAAAAAAACAAACAAAAAAATATGGACAGTTCAGGAATTTTAAATTATCCATCTCAACTTGGGAGATTTTATGTATGTGATGTGAGGTTTGGGATAATGTTATCTAAAAACACATGATTCCATTCTGTGCTAAATTAAAGATGAAATATGGGCATACAGTACATCCCCATGGATCTATTCTTAAGTTCTCTGTTTTTTATTCCTATGCTAATGCCACACTATTTGTTTTCAGTATTCTCAGAGTAAATTTTAGTTTCCTTTTGTTCTATAATTGTGTGCAGTTCTTGCATATCCATTTTTACAAAGTGCTCACTTTGGTAGCACATATGCTAGGATATTTCAATATAGAAACTTTAAAAATATTTTATCTGCTAAAACACTACCCACTGAAATTATGATTGAAATTATGGTTCATTACCAGATGTCCCCTTGAAGCCTGTTTTAAGGGGACTTTTGAGAAGTAGTTGGACCACAGGGATGTAATACACATCAGTGGATTAGTGCACTGGTGTGCTTATATCTAAACATGATATTGGGGGTGGGTCGCTGGAGGAAAGTTCTAGAAGGATCTACTCCCTCACCCCCTTGATCTATCTCTGTTTCCTGCGGCCATGCCATGAACTCTTCCTCCTTTTCCAAACCCTTGTGTTATGCCATCCTGCCTCAGAGCCATCAGATCATAGACTGAAACCTCGACCAACTGTCAGCCAAAATGAACCTCTCCTCCTTAGGGCTATGATGTCATATACTGTGTCTCAGTAGTGAGAAAAGAAGGCATTTGCCATCAGAAACATGGCAGGTTTACCTTCGTTCAAATGTGGTTTAGCATCCTTTGGGAAGGTTTCATAAATACCTTCATTTGGATTTTTAGTCCACAGTCAGGATTGTGTTTTACTGGCAGTTTATTCTTGTTATTTGAAGATTCTGTATTTAAGATTCACTTAATAAGATGGCTTTGTAACTACCAGTCATGCTCAGTGAAATTTGTCAGTCACTGACAGACATACAGAATGGGAGAAACATTTGAACTACCTGATGCACATATTCCCAGATAAGGCTGAACAGAGCAGTGTTCTGGCTTCCTCTTTCAGCTTTTGTCAGGCAAACAAGCATTCTTTCCACAGTACACTTAGTGGTGTAGTTTTTACATTTTTATTCTTTTTGTTAGTGATTTTACTGATTAAGACAGACCCCAAACAAAGTGTTGAGCTACTGTTAAAGGGTTTCAAAACACAAGAAGACCGTGATGTATGTTTTATGGGGAAAATGCACAGGTAAGATATGGCTCAGTACTGCCTGAGTTACAGGAATGAGTTGGTTGTGGCTACAATGTTATTGAACTAAAATTAAATAGATGGTTATAGTAGAAACATACATTAGATAAAACTTGGCAGGGTGGCACATTCCTCAGGAGGCTGAGGCAGGAGAATCATTATGAATTTGAGGCCAATCTGGATTACATAACAAGAGCCTGTATCAAAGAAAAACCATAATAACAACAAAGAAAAAGAAACATATGGCCAGAGGCTTATAGTAACTTAATCCTACATTTTCCTAGGAGCAGTGATTTAGCTATTCTTAATTCAGTATTTGTGACAATTTTATAAAACAAAACCATTGTAAATTATGAGAACCAACTGTGCATCTAGCTATCATTACAACAGATTTTGATAACAAAGTTATGCTAGCACTGTAAAATGAATTAGTAAGCTTTGTGTCTGGTTAAGAATAGTTGAAATACACAAATATCTTTCTTTGAGTCCATTTGTACTTGAGGAAGGAAAATTTGCTTCCTGATTTATATCCCAACCCCACTAGTTTTTTTATTATTTATTTATTTATTTATCTATCTGGTACAAGGTCTGTAGTGATCTTCATGTCTCAGCCGCTCCAGCATTGGCATTATAGGCATGTGGCACTATACATGGTTTCAGTGATTGGCTTGGTGCAGGGCCAGCACAGCATGTGGTACCAGGGATGAAGCCCAGGTCCTTGTGCTTGCCAGGCAGGTGCTTAAGCCATGGAACTATCTCGCCAGCCCTTCCAACCCAATTTTATCCAACCACATTTTCAGAGGTGCTCAGGGATATTAGGATTCTCCAATATTATGCTTACATCAGATTCATTCTTATTTATTTAAATTGGAAATAAAAATAATTTGCTTCAAATTTGAATATAAACCCCAGTTATCAATTTCCTCATGATAAATTGAAATTTGAAGATTAAATCTCACAACAAATCTCGCAGAAATCCAGATCATCAGTACTCATTTCAAGAACTTGTATTATTTTTTTCCAAAATACCTTAGTAGTATATTCACAATAATTGATACAATGCATATTGTTGTGCTCACTGTAGTTACACAGGGCACAGGTGTAGGCATGATAAATTTTCTAATAGTTATTGGTACAATAGATTTCTTCTCTTTGATCTAAGAGAAAGTAGTTGTATACATAGTCAAATGTTACATAATTGCAGTGTGTTACTGGCAAAACCAGCAATGTTGGAGCTGTTGATTTGAGCCTTTTACAGCTCAGCAAACTAAACTACCCTTAGGTTTTAAGCATCATGTTCAAACTTTTCTACTGGGTGGTTAAGGGCAAGTTAAAGCAAGACCTGTATGAAAAAATGTGTAGTTTTGGTATCTTCCAAGGTCAGTTAAATCCCCTCAGGTTTTACTTTGGAACCATGTACAGTGCTTTGTAGAACTGTTGGCAGTGTCAGCAATCTGGATGAGTCACAGCCATTGCTTGACCAGTTTGTGCTAGGTGAAAGCCCGAGAGAATGTTTTCTCTCTAGGTGACTCTCCTTGGGCACACTATATTCCTTCAAGCCCTTTATTCTGTGGTCCCTTAATCTCCTTAAACAGAAAATTTGTGAAATCATCGAGTTATAGGATGCTATAGCACAGGTTCTGTTCTGCCCTGAGTCCTCACTGACCTTGAAGGACTAGGGCCAAAATGTTGGCTATCCTTGTAACCCTTCTTTTTCTCTAATTTTTGGTCTGTAAACTTATATTCTTAGCCCTTCAGAAGAAAAGCTTAGTGATACTATTACTCTAAAACATGGGTGCTTTCTGAATATCAAATATCTTAGACTTAACTTGGAAATGGTATTTTCCATAAATCATTGATATTCTAATAAATCTCTATGGAATGTGATAAAAGCAGGAACACATTTTTACACAGATATTTAGAAATATAAGCATTTATCAAATTTTAGCCTGTCCATCCTCTGGCATTTTTCCTAGTCTCTTACTCTCATTTAATACCTTTATTTGTTTTCTTGTAAACCAACCATTTACTTGAGAGTGTAACAGTAACTGAAATTGCATCAGAAGCAGCACACATCTAAAAGACCAGAATGGCAGGCATTCTAAGCATTTTAGTTTTAGTGTTATCTATTGCTATCATCAGTGTCAAAAACCTTTTGAGGTTTCTTAGGACCATTGTCTAATTCATCCTGTGCATATAAGTGCATAGTTTTGCTCCTGCTATGTTTCCTCTCTTTTCTATTTCCAGTCACTTTGCTGTTTAATCCTTAAATCTTTGATTTCCATTCATCTGTGTTATGCCTCTCCATTTTTATTTCTTCTTTTGAGTTCTTACACTAGAGAGACTATATGATATTTACACATGTAGGTCTGGTTTATTTCAATCATGAATTCAAGATACATCCATTTACATATGAAGTCTTCTAGTTTATCATTCTTTATAGCTGAATAATATTCCATTGTATAAAAATATCACATCTTTTTCAACCATTCTTCATATGATGGGTATTTTGATTGTTTCCAAGATTTGGCTATTATGAATTGGGCTGCTATGAACATAGGTGCACAGATATCACTATGGTATGATGTTTGCAGTTCTGGGAAAATTCCCAGTAGGGAGATAATTGGATTGAATGGGATTTCCAGCTCTAGTTTTTAAAGGAGTCTCCACACTGTTTTCCATAATGGTTGCACCAGTCTGCATTCCCACCAGCAGTGGAGAAGGGTTCCTTTTTCCGCACAGTCTCTCCAGAATTTGTTGCTGGTTGATTTCTTTATGGTAGCCATTCTTTCTGGGGTGAGATGGTATCTAAGTGTTGTTTTAATTTGCATTTCATGAATAAGCTAGTGATGTGGAGCATTTCTTCATGTATTTGTAGGCTTGTTGAATTTCTTTCTCTGAGAAGTGTGGTTCATCTCAGATGCCCATTTCTGGATTGGATCTTTGAATTTTGGGGTCCTAATGGTTTTTAGTTCTTTATAAATTCTAGATAGAAGACCTTTGTCCAAATACTTATTAGTTAAGCTGGCTCACGCCTGCTGGGTCCCACGGCCTGCCTCCATCTCCCAGCTCTTCCTGCCTGTTCCCCATTCCCAAGCCTATCTGCCATCTGGTCTGACCCGTGCGACTGCAAGACTCCTGAACTCCAGAGCCCACAGGGCCTCACATCAGCCAGCACACCAAGCTGCAACTCGCAGCCAGGCACCACTGGAGGGGAACAAGCTTGGTGGATCAAGAGCAAATTCACATAGACATAACAGCAGAACTTCACCAAAGTATAGAGATCACTGCCATACAAAATGATAATGACAAGGAGTAAGATGCAGTCACAGGGCTCAAGCCCACCCAAATCAAATACAGGAGGCAATGCCATGGAAGAAAATGGGAATCATGCAGCAAAAAACTCTGAATCTGAAGTAGACAGACAACTACAGAAACACATAGAGCAACTCAGATCAGAGATAACATCTGAAATAAAAAAAAGAAATGCACAAATTAAGAGAATCTGAAATGGAAAAATTATTGCAGAAACGTATATCTCTTTGAAACTGTTTCATGTGGTCTATTTCTTTCCTATATTTCTCAATCAGGGCATCCTTCATTTTTCTATTCTCCTCTAATTTTTTATCAATGCCTTCTTTAATAGTATTGAAGTCTCTCATTATAGTTATCCTTTCTCTCTCTAGTTCAGAGATTATTTCTGCTCTGTACTTCTCTCTATCTTTCTGTAGTTATTCCCCTACTTTGGATGCTAACAATTTAGAGATGTCTTTTTTAACTTCAGAGGTTATTTCTGCTCTGGTTTCCTCTATATGTTTCTGCAGTTGTTTTTCCACTTCAGAATCTATTAGTTCATGCATTTCTTTTTTTACTTCAGATGTTATCTCTGATCTGAGTTGCTCTATGCATTTCTGCACTTGTCTTTTGTCTACCTCAGATGCTACCAATTCAGAGATTTCATCTACATGATTTCCATTTTCTTCCATGGTAGTGTCTCCTGTACTTGTTTTGGGTGGACTTGGGACCTGAGTTTGGATCTTGCTCTTTCTCTTTATCATTTTTTATATCAGTAATCTTTGCACTTTAGTGAAGTTATGCAGTTAGCTCCTATGGAATTTTGGGTCTGGATCCACCAAGCTTGCTCCCCTCCAGACGTATCTGGCTGCAAGTTGGAGCTCAGGCACCTGGCTGCCACGAGGCCCCATGGGTTGGGATGGTTGTTGACCCTGTGGGTCAGTGTACGGCCGTGTGGGGATGCTGAGTGGAGTCAGGGCTCGGGTGGTTGTTGAGTCGGGGGATGAACGCGGGCTGAGAGAGTTCTTCCCTGGCCTTCGCAAGGCCCAGTTGGGAAGGTGTGTGTAACTGGATCTCAGGCCATTGCTGATTTGAGGGATGGTCATGGGCTGAGGCCGCCACACAGCCTGGTCCGGTCAGTGGGTGGAGTTGGAGCTCAGGTTGTTGATGAGTCAGAGGACGGACCTGCCTTAACTGTAATCTAAGATCTTCGGAGGCTGAACAGCAGAGCACTACGCATGCGAGTTATGTAGTGACACCCTGTAGACCCTGGCAGCCATGTGGGCCAGTCAGCATGGTGGGCAGAGCCTCTAAAAGAGATATTTTAGTTCCCTATTGTTGTTATTACAAATTCACAAGAAGATAAGGTAGTGGCTGAAAACAACAAATTTATTATTACTAGACTTTTGTTTGTTTGTTTCTTACAGTTTTGGAGAGCAAAAGTTTGAGTGGATTTCATGGGCCAAGATGAAAGGAAGTGAATAAATACTTCTGCTTGGGAGGGCATGGAGAAATCAACTTTCTTGACTTTCCTGTCCCCTAGCGCCTGTCCTCCTCCTTGGCTTGTGGTCACATCCCATCACATCCCCGGTCCCACTGCTCCCCATGCCTTTCATCTTCTGTGTAAAATCTGCCTGTGTCCACCTTTTCCAAAAACACCTTGACTACACACAGGACCCCAAGATACTCCAGCACAGTCTCCCCCCTCAGAACATCTTTTGCTGCATAAGGTAATATATTCACAGGATCTGGGATAAGGCGTGGACACTTTTGAAGCAGCACCTCTCAATCTCTACTTCACCCTGCTCTTGCTCCACAACTGCCCTATCTCTCTACCCACATTCAGCCATGGTTAACACTTAGAATTATGCTTTAGTTTGCTGATAACATGCATTCACGTGCTTGTAGAGTTCCCCCAGCATGCACCAAGAAATCAAATATTGCTACCCTATATAAGAATGCTCTCTCTCTCTCTCTCTCTCTCTCTCTCTATATATATATATATATATATATTATAGAAATGTGAACTTGCATCCAAAATGTATATAATTTACAAGCATTATGAAAAAAATAAAGGCTAAATTCTTGTCTGAGCCCTGCTAATTGGGCCACAAAAC
>PVKN010031172.1:0-12561 GCA_004027915.1 Capromys pilorides | reverse complement strand
CTAAAATATAGCAATGATACATATTAAGAGTAGCACCTGCTGAGAAACATATCACTATTTTTCTCATGCATAAACTGTAACTAATAATCTGATGCAAAGACTAAACACTTCTGACTTCATACTAGAAAAATTACCTTTAAACAGAGGAAACTCCTCTACAATAAACATACCAAAAAATAATAAAAGCAAACAGACATGAAACTGATATGTTACTGTTGTCATTGAAAACACTGAGGCATTCCTGGTTATGATGAATAAAATCAGATCTTACTATCACAGGCCTCTTTCTCAGGGAAAAAATCAAATAGAAACTGTTCATGTTTCTCAAAGTAGTGAATTCTTTTTATTCCTATTTGTACCATTCAGCAGTAAAGCAGATTTGAAGACCAGGATCAAGCTTTTTAAACTGTTGATATTTACGGTCTAAGGTAGAGCCAAAAGATTTCATTTCAAGTCAAACTCCATGAATAGGATGTCAAGCCAACTTCTTACTTGAACTGGAAGAAGATAAGAAGGCTCTTTCTGAAATTTACAAATAAAATCACCAACTAAAATCATCAAGTGATGAAAATATTTTTTCAAATCACCTGCAGGATACTGATATCTTTTTACAAACTGGAGGTACCTAAAGTCTAACACTTTTCAAGGGCCTTTTTTTTTTTTTTTTTAATCTTTTGTGTATTAAAGTTATGCCCAAGTGAATTTTTAAGGGTTGCAAAGATACATGTGTATGTATTGAGGGGAGAGTGATTTGGGAAACAGTTATGTATCTTTTTGGAAAATTTAATATTCACCTCATGAATTCAAATTGTCGAACAGATTGTTAAGCAGTTGGAGTATAGGCCTCGGTTGTGAACCATTTGAATAAGCCTTCTAAGTACAGTAGGTTATGCAGTCATTCCTGGAGATTGGAGGAAAGGGTTTCAAATAGCACCATCTGTTAGAACCACCACCCTGAAAACACTATTCTAGCCAATTATCACTTCGGAACACCACAGGAGTCACTCCACCTGTGTTGGAACAACTTGGCTGCAATCCACCCTTACATCTTGGCTCAAGCTCTGCAAATCATGGCTTCCACAGGAGCCCATTCATGCAGAGTCTTGAAATACCAGGGGTGGGTACAGCGATGTGTCTGGTGGGTACTGTTATGTGTCTACTGCAGATGGCCCATGGCAATCTCACACTGAATGAGCCTTCAAGCTTTCCATTTTTTGTCATGCTCTTTTTCTTCCCCAGGATCCCAGTTTTCACTCCCTCTTTTCTCATCTCTCTAAGCTAAGAGCCTTCCACTTGTGTCTCCTAGCCAGAGATCAACTGAGGCAGGCTAACATCTCCATCACTTCCTTAGCTCTCATAGCAAGCATCAGAGGCAAAAATGCTCACAGGTGCTGGATAGGTTACGTCACTGTGTGAGAAGACAGCCAGATATATGGTATCAGAAATGCTGGAGGGGGAAACCTGAAAACGTACTCTATCTAAGGGGACAGCCACTGCTTCATCCCAGGAAGTTGTCACCATGCAGAAAGATAAGACTGGTGCAGCCAAAATGACCAAATTATTCAAATAGATATGAAATACACTAGGTTTTAAATCTTGGCTCAGTATTTTTTTTCTGAAACTTTGGTCAAGCAAAACATCATGATGTTTTTGTGATTGTTAGGAGATCTTTATTAGTTTTGAACGGCACTAAAGTTATCTTCATGTGCTTACACATACCAGGCGACCTCAGAAAGAGTCCTGCTTCATTTCCTATTCTTAGAACAGTTTGGGAACTTCAGCAGGTGTAGGCATGTGTCTGAGACACTCATTAGACAAGGATCACAGGCTGTGTGCCAACAAAGTCCTGCTCTCTTGGGCTATTGTTTCAATCCATTAACTCTACAACAGGCAGATAAAACGGTTGCAGGTGGCGCTGCCAACCTTACACAGCTGAGCAGTGTATGCTCTATCAGTTTTGGCACGGTTCTCAGCAAACTATCCCAACTTCCTAGCTCCGCCAGAAGGAAATGTAAGAAGCTCCATTTGTAGAGGCAGAGAAAGCAGTTTCTTTCACAGTCAAGAGGCCATGGTCAATGACCGCATGAACTTATTTCCTGTAGAGCTCCGCATTTGCAGTAAGGATCACACGTGACCTGCTATCAATCTACACTCTGCTTCTACCTTAGTCACAGAATCCCAAATTTTATCTAGATATGTTAGTGATTCATGAAACAGAATAAGTTTCCCAGCCTATCTTGAACTAACAGTGTTATATGACTCGATTCAGGCCACTGAGATGTATGAGGCAGGGTTGTCTGGGCTCCGTGGGAAGGAAAGTCCTGCTAGATGGAAAGCCGACGTGACACTGAGAAGTCCCGCAGCATGGCTTTAGGAAGGGAACTGACTATACTCCCCAAGTTTGCCTAGAATTCCTGGGCTCAAGGGATCCTCTCACAAACACAGGAGCTAAGATCACACATGTGCTGCTAGATCCCACCAGCAGCTATCTTAAATCATAAACGGACTTTGACAATAGAAATTGTGTGTTTAAAAAACAAATAGCGAAACTAAAAAGAAATTGGGATGTTGATGACTTTGCAGACTTGCATTACTATTAAGTAACAGGGTAGCTTAAAGCTTGATATATTTGAGTCACTATTTCGAAAGAAATCTATATTATATACAGCTGAGGGTGAATGTCACAAAGCTTAGATTCTCACCCTTCCTGGCCCCTCTTTCCTTCACCTAATCCTGTTTCCCCTTGAACTCCTATTACAATCTAAATTCACATATGCTCAAAATTTTTCTATCACTCATCCACCTTAGTCAATGCATACCATTTTATTTGATGACACGGATTTGCTCCTAAGCTCCAGGAGCAAGCATCCCTTTTGCCTGTCGCTTCAGCTAGCCGAGCTCACGGTTACCTGACCAGCTGCATATCCCTCTTGCTGCTGGACACTAACTGGAGAGCGCAATTGCTCAGGTATGAAAATTGTGCTGCTGACCTTTCATTGCTAAAGCATGCTGAGAAAGTAGTTTTGTCACTTTCCCACTGCTGTCTCTTCTCACAAGCTGGGAATATGACTAGGCAGGGCAAAGAGTGAAGGTTGACTCCACAAGAATTAAACTAAATGATTCACATGATGATAAGAGCCCTTGCCTTGGCCTTTAATTAGCCGTGTGCCTTAACCTGCAGAAATAAGGAACGTTAGACACGCACTGGAATACTGGCATTTTCAATCTACTTTGAATGACAGGACCCTAAAGGCAAAACAGGTCTTGTAGAGAGTCTGCATTTCTGCTTGCTCTTGCTTTTGTAGTTCAAACAACTTAGTTTTGTCAGGCTTCAAAGTGCAGTTTAAGAAATACTTCATAGCTAGAGTTAGTGGACCTAGGGATATCTCTGGCATCTCAGCAAAGGAAGCATGGGGGCATGCACCCCCATTCTGAAGTGGCTTGAAAAAGACATAACCACGCTATAATATTTGTGATTTCTTTGTAATGATGCTTCCACTATTTTCTGAGAGATAACATAAAGCTCAATGATGTCTTAAAGATTTTTGGAGAAGATACCTAGAAGAGGGATAGCTAGGTCTTATGGAATGTCTCATTATAGCTCTTTGGGAAGTCTCCATACTGATTTCCTTAAGGGTTGTGATGGGAAAATAAAATAAAGCTCAAAGACTCTTACTTGGAACATTCTGGAGGATGAACATAGCCAAATGAGACATTGGTCATAGTTCAGTGAAAGTGAGCAGAACTTACTGTGGTTAGTCTATGAAAAGCATTTTAATCAGATAATTAAATGGTTTTTCATTAGGGTGGGCTGATGAAAGACCTCACAGTGGAGCCTTTTGAAGCAGTTCCCAAAGCACACCACAAGACAGCCCAGCAGAGCAAATGCTGTCTCTTCTGGGATTGAGAAGCTGCCCGTCACTCTGGGACGCTGCCAGCTCCATGACCACACTGCCCTGTCACACTGCAAAAGCAAACACTAATAGGAAAGCAGCTGGGTTATGCTACCACTGTCATTGAGGGGCCACCCAAGCAAGGAGCTGCCCCTGCTGCCCCTGCCAACTGATCCTACCTCATACAATCCCTGGTATGCTCCTTAGGACCCCTGTTATGCTCACCCATACCCTGCTCTTAGCACCCATATGACCAGGAACTGGATCCTGGGCCTGCTGCCAATGCTGAGAGCAAAGCCAGAAGACAGGCCCCTAGCCATGCATAGCAGAAGAGACAGCAGAAGTCAGGATGGGCTTCATCTCCTCCTACTACTGCGTTGCACAACTCAGTGCGTCGCACTTGGTCACATGTTAATTCAGACATGTCACAGGAGTGCCAGAAGGAATACGCCTAGCAGACTACAACTTCAATGACATGTGTTTCTTCATCTCCAAGGAAGTGTAAGACATATTTCCAGCTTTTACAGGACCAAAGATTATACTAGTAGGGAGCAGAAATGGGTGTTGACAGACAATGCATGGTGTGTAATGCGGAAGAAGCATATGCCAAACATGTCGCACTGATAAGCACGTGTCAATACACACATGACACTCCATGTAGACTGGACAGCCAATTGCATTTGCCAAGAAATTCAAGGTAACTGAGCTATGGCCTTCAGTCTTGATACCCTAAAGGACTGTTTTATTTTTATATCTCCATGCAATGAAGCATCCACTGCATGAATCTTACTAATGAAATCAATGATCTGGAAAGTGTTATGGAAAGCTCTGTGAGTAGATCTTAAGAATCTTAATAACTAAGGAGAGGATACAGTACAAATATGAATACCTAAGAGTTCAGATATAAAAAAAACAGGCCAGCCAGATAGCTCAGAGCTCCTGCTTAGGCAGATGCAGGACTGTGGCATATGTTACTGGCCCCACCCCTGGGGCACACATTTGAGACTGGGTGTGGTGGCGTGCACCTATAATCCCAGTGCTTGGGAGGCTAAAAACAGAAAATCACTACAAGTCTGATCTACATAGCCAGACCCTGTAGCCCTTGTAGACCCTGTACTAAATACATAAGTAAATACATAAATGTCACAAAAAAAAAAACAAAAATAATACTCAAATCTAAATCTTGAAAGTTGTAATTACTTTAGAGAGAAATTATTTTGAAAGAAAATGGGGAAAGTAGATATACTTGAATCTGCACCCCTAGCTGACTATAAGAAACACCCCTGAAGTGGCCCTGATCTCTTGTACTCCAAAGCAGCTTTAAAATAGTGCCAAGTAAGCAAAAGTTCATTTAGAGATCAAAGGACATCGTAAGATGACACCAAAGCATACCAGTAAATGCTGTGCATTGATTTTTAGACCAACACTGAGATGTCAAATGTCCTTGAAAAACAGCCCAGAACATTCATTTCATTCTGTTGGATACAGAAATTAATACGCCTGCTATGAAATCACAAGGAAAAGCAATGGTTCAACCACTAATTAGGCTGCTTGTTGAGCAGAATCTGCCCTTCTATATAAATAAATCATGCAGAGAATGCAATACTGGGGGCAAGGGTTAGGTACTATGATTACTATTCCCACAGGAGACCTATTCAGACAGATGACAATTATGGGTGGACCCTGTGACTTATCAGGAATAATTAATAAGTTCCCGAGAAGCTACTTGGTGGTTGTAGTTAGTTGTATTTGTTTTGATCTTCACCATAACTGAAACACAAAAGATCATGTAATTACAATGTCACAATCCCAGTTTAAAGACACTATAATAAATAAAAATAAGCTCAGGAGGACAAACACTGGAAGGGCTGCCATGAACCTCTCTGTGTCATTTTCAGTCTGTGTTTGACTTCACTACTAAAGCAACTTTTTGTAAGCAACACATTGTTCTGTTTTTGTTTTTCTTTTAATTTGTCCAGCCTGCTCATTTATTTAAAGGGAGAATTTAGTCCATTTCTCTTCAAGGTTAGTATTGATAGGTTAGGATTTATTTTTGTTATACTGTTGATGTTCTTCTACTTAAAAAAGAATTCTAACTCTTTTGCCCTTGTCCACCTCTGCGCTTCTATAGTTTCCTGTATTGGTAATTGTTTTCCCTTTCTGTTTCTCTTTTGTGTATCTATTCTTGTAGTGGGATGTATGCTTTCATTATAGTTGTTATTATTTCATTTCTGAAGGAAGAAATTCCTGAAGCATCTCCATGAGGTTGGCCTGGTACTCTCAAACTTCCTCAACTTTTGCTTGTTTTGGGAGAGTTTTGCTTATTCCTCATTTCTGAAAGACAGACTTACTGAGGGTGCTACTATTTGTGGATATTTAGTTTGTTTCTAGGCTTGCAATACATCATTCCAAAAGTTTCTTCTAAGGAACTTTCTGTGACTTTGTTGAAGATGAATTTAAATATTACCTGGAGCTTTTCCTTGCAGATTTTAAGTTGATTCTGTGTCTTGTATTTTTAGGAGTTTATACAGTGCTATAGTGAAGTCCCTTTTCTTTTTTGTCTCTCTATTCCTTTCTTTTCTTTTTTGTACCAGTAATTGAACTGAAATTCAGTGTCTTTAATTTGCGAAGCAGGCACTGTGCCACTGAGCTACACTCTTTTCATGAAGACCACTTCTGGACATGTCTATCTATGGTTTCATAAGCCTCCAGTACATGGACTCCATATCTTTCTTCAGATTATAGAACTTTGGTCTCATCAGCAGAAGGAGCTTTAGCACTGTCTTCTGTGGGCATGCTTGCCCCCGCAGTGTCTTTTACACTACTTGCTTCCTAACTACTGTTCCTCTAAAGAAGACATAGGCCATCCCAACCGGCAGTGTGGCGACCAGGGCCGCGCGGCTACCAGGTAAAGACTGTCTCGGCCCGAGTCCCTCCCTGAACTCCAGCTGTGACTCCATCCACCATTCCGACCAGCCACGCAGCTACCAGATAAGATGTTCCCAGGCTGCATCCATTCCCTGAACTCCAAATATGACTACAAACACCGTCCCAACTGGGCTGTGTAGGGACCAGGCAAAGACTCTCTGAGCCCCACATACATTCAACGGAGCTACAAATTTACCCACAGTCCCAACCCACAGGACATCACAGCAGCCAGCCACCCAAGCTCCAACCAGCAGCCAGGCACAGGAGGGGAAGAAGCTTGGTGCATCCGGACCCAAATTCCCATAGGTGCTAACAGCATAACTTGACGATAGATCACTGCTATACAAAATGATAAAGACAAGGAGCAAGATGCAATCTCAGGGACCAGCAAGATGGCTCAGTGGTCTAAAGTGCCTACTTAGGAAAGTTTAGGCAACTGCAGGGACCACAGTTTGATCCCTGGCACGACATACTGTGCAAGTCCCAACCCCAGGGCAGGCTGAGCTGGCAGTAATAAAATAAATAAATACAATTTTTTTTTTAAAAAAAGATGCAATCTCAGATCCCGAGCCCACCCGGAACTAATACAAGAGATGCTACCATGGAAGAAAATGGGAATCATGCAACCAAAACCTCTGAATCAGTAGCATCTGACATAGAAAGACAAGTGCAGAAATGTATAGAGCAACTCAGATCAGAGATAGCATCTGAATTAAAAAAAGCAATGCATGAATTAATAGAATCTGAAGTGGAAAAACAACTGCAAAAACATATAGAGGAAACCAGAACAGAAAAAGACATCTTTAAATTAATAGCAACTAAAGTAGGGGAACAACTGCAGAAAGGTAAAGAGGAGAATATAGCAGAAATAATCTCTGAACTAGAGAGAGAAAGGACAAATATAATGAAAGACTTAAGCAATATTAAAGAAGACATTGATAAAAAAAATTAGAGAATAGAAAAATGATAGATTCCCTGATTGAGCAATTTTGCGAAAGAAATAGATCGCATGAAACAGTTTCAAAGAGACATAGAAGAAAATAAAATCTTGATCACAAGCTAGCAAAACTGGATGAACAAAAGTGAACACAGAGTTTCAGAACTTGAAGACACAGTCGCAGCTAGTGAAAAGGTAAGAAAGGATCTCACAAAAACAACCAGGATGCAGGAAAAAATAATTCAACACCTGCAAGATGATGCAAAAATGAACAACGTGAGATTAATAGGAATCAATGAGAAAGAAGTAGTCAATACAAATGATATAAAAAGAATATGGGGAAAAGTAATAGCAGAAAACTTCTAAAATATGAGAAAACAATTGTATATATAGATAACTGAAGCATACAGAACTCCAAATAACATCAACAAGACTGAAAACACATCAAGACATGTAGTAGACAAGATCCCAGAAATTCAGTAGAAGAATAATATACTAAAAGCTGCTAGAGAAAAGAAACAGATCACACTTAAAGGAAAACCCATCAGAATAATGGCAGATTTCTCTTCACAAACCATGAAGTCAAGAAGAGCACGGAGCAGAGTGCTTCAGGTCCTCCAGGAAAATAGCCCCAACTGCTATACCTGGAAAAACTCTCTTTCAAGTATGAGGGAGAAGTGAAATACTTCCACAACAAGGAACATCTAAAGAATTTCATGACGTCAAAGCCAACAATACACAATATACTAAAAAATATTTTAGAAAAGGACCAAAATGACATGAACTCAACAAAAGAGAACAGAAAGATCGCACAAAATAGGGCAACCAATTAAACACAGGAGAAAAAGTGGTAAACAGTAGTAAATAAAAGTCATGTCAATCATAAGTCAATACATTTCAATTATAAGCATTAATGTAAATGGACTCACTTCTCCAATTAAAAGAAATAGACTGGCAGAGTGGATAAGGAAGCAAAACCCAGCAATATGCTGTATACAAGAAACACATTTACCTCATAAAGAAACTCATAGGCTAAAAATGAAAGGATGGAAAACAATACTACATGCTCTAGCACCTCAAAGAAAAGCTGGGGTAGCAATTCTGTTTGCAGACAGTCTAACCTTCAAGCCAAGATTAATGAAACAAAACAAAGAAGGCCACTACATACTGGTTAGGGGAAAAATTCAGGATGAGGAGGTAACACTCAAAAATATGTATGCACCCACCATGGGAGCAGCAAGTTATATGAAACAAACCTTAATGGACATGAAAAATCTAATATCCAATGCCACATTCTTAACAGGAGATCTTAACACCACCCCATCCGAAAAAGATAGGTCAAGCAGACAAAAGATTAGCAAAGAAGTAGTAGAAGTGAAACAGAACTTGGAACAACTGGACTTAGTGGACATACACTGAGGGTTCCACCCGCCACTTCAGAATACACATCTTTTTCAGCTGCACATGGGACATTTTCTAAAATAGACCACATATTAGTCCACAGGTCATGCTTAAGTATATGCAAGAAAACGGAAATTATTCCATGCATATTATCTGACCACAGTGCAATGAAATTGGAAATAAATGGCCAAATAAACCATAAGAACTCCATAAATACATGAAAATTAAGCAAAATCCTGCTCAGCAACCAGTGGGTTACAGATGAAATTAAACACTATCTAGAATTCAAAGAAAATTCAAACACAATGTACCGGAATTTATGGGATGCAATGAAAGCAGTTCTTAGGGAGAAATTTATAGCTTTGAACTCACACATTAACAAAACAGAACAGGAACAAATAAACACTCTCATGCAGCACCTAAAACAACTAGCAATGGAAAAGCAAATGAAATCCAAAGCCCAAAGACAGGAGGAAATTACAAAGATGAGAGCAGAAATTAATTCAATTGAGACAAAGAAAACAACAAAAAGAATTAATGACTCAAAATGCTAGTTCTTTGAAAGATTAAATAAAATTGATAAGCCCCTAGCTAACCTCACCAAAAAGAGGAAAGAAAGGACTCTAATTTGAGCACTAAGGAATGAAAAGGATGAAATTACTACAGACCCAGAAGAGATTCAGAGGATTATAAATTGCTATTTTGAGAATCTTTATTCTCACAGAATTGAAGACAAAGATGAAATGGAGAGATTTCTAGAAAAGTACAAATTATGAAAACTGAATCAAGAAGATATAAGAACTCTCAAGAACCCAATAACAGGCAATGAAATACAAAATGTAATAAAAAGCCTACCGACAAAGAAAAGCCCAGGACGTGATGGATTCACCACTGAATCCTACAAGAAATTTATAGCACACATAATCCCAATACTCCTCAAACTCTTCAATGAAATTGAAAAGGAAGCAATCCTTCTAAAATCATTCCTAGAGGCAAGTATTACACTGATACCAATACCAGAGAGAGATGCAACTAAAAAAGAGAACTACAGGCCAATTTCTCTCATGAACATAGATGCAAAAGTCCTCAATAAAATCCTCACCAGTAGAATACAACAAATCATCAAGAAGATTATACACCATGACCAGGTAGGATTCATCTCAGGGATGCAGGGAAGGTTCAATATATGCAAATCTATAAATGCAATACACTATATCAATAGAGCCAAAACCAAAAATCACGTGATTGTCTCAAATGATGCAGAAAACACTTTTGACGAAGTCCAACTCATTAATGTTCAAAGTCCTACAGAAAATTGGAATAGAGAGCCTCTACCTCAACCGGATAAAAGCCATCTATGACAAACCAACAGCTAACATAATTCTAAATGGGGAAAAACTGAAGTAGTTTACTCTCAAATCTAATACAAGACAAGGATGTCCTCTATCACCACTCCTATTCAATATAGTTCTAGAATCTTTAGCTACAGCCATCAGAAAAGAAAGAGAAATAAAAAGAATAAGAATAGGTAAAGAAGAAGTAAAACTATCACTATTTGCAGATGACATGATAATCTACTTGGAAGACTCAAAAAGCTCCACCAACAAGTTACTAGAATTAATACACAAATTAAGTAGCACAGCAGGTCACAAAGTCAACACACAAAAGTCAATGGCATTCCTCTACATAGATAACAAGCACACTGAGAGAGAAATTAGAGAAACAGTACCTTTTATGATAGCACTGAAGAAAATGAAATACCTAGGAATTAACCTAAAAAAGGAAAAGACCTTTTCAATGAAAACTACAGTACTCTGAAAAAAGAGATCCTAGAAGATTTCAGAAAATTGAAAGATATTCCCTGCTCCTGGATAGGAAGAACCAACATTGTGAAAATGGCCATACTTGCTAAATTGTTATACAGATTTAATGAAATTTCTATCAAAATACCATCAACATACCTCACAGACCTGGAGAAATCATTTCTAAAATTTATTTGGAACCAAAAAAGACCCAGAATTGCAAAAACAATTCTGGGCAACAAAGGTAAGGCAGGAGGCATTACAATTCCTGACCTAACGTTATACTACAAAGCTACAGTAATATAATCAACATGGTAGTGGCAAAAAAAAAAAAAAAATAGACCTGAGGAACAATGCAACAGATTAGAAGATGCAGAAGCAAATATAAACACACTTAGCCACCTTACCTTTGACAAAGGGGCTAAACACGCTTACTGGAAGAAAGATAGCATCTTTAACAAATAGTGTTGTAAAAATTGGCTCTCTATATGACAAAAACTAAAAGGTGACCCAAGTCTATCACCATGCACTAAACTAAAGTCAAAATGGATTAAAGACCTATATATTAAAAGAGAAACATTAAATCTCCTGGAAGAGAAAGTGGGAGAAAATCTTGAAGACATCAAGGTAGGCAAAGAGTTCGTGGACAAAAATGAAAATGCACGTTTAACACTTGAAGGCATCAACAAATGGGACCTTCTCTGGCTAAGAAGCTTTTGCACAACAGAAGAAATCAACAACAGAGTGAAAAGACAACTCACAAATTTCAAAAATATTTTAACTGATAAGTATTTAGACAAAGGTTTTCTATCTAGAATCTATAAAGAATTTTTTAAAAAAACCATTGGGGGTCCCAGAATTCAAAGATTCAATCCAGAAATCGGCATCTGAGATGATCACACACTTCTCAGAGAAAGAAATTCAACAAGCCTACAAATATATGAAGAAATGTTCCACTTCACTAGCCATCCATGAAATGCAAATGAAAACAACACTTACATACCATCTCACTCCAGAAAGAATGGCTATCAAAAAGAAATCAAGCAACAACAAATGTTGGAGAGGTTGTTTGGAAAAGGGAAGCCTTCTCCACTGCTGGTGGAAATACAGACTGGTGCAACCATTATGGAGAGCAGTGTGGAGACTCCTTAAAAAACTAGAACTGGAAATCCCATTCAATCCAGCTATCCCCATACTGGAAATTTTTCCAGAAGAACTGAAAACATCATACCATAGCAATATCTGTGCACCTATACTTATAGCAGCCCAATTTGTAATAGCCAAATCTTAGAAACGAACAAAATGTCCATCATTTGAAGAATGGTTGAAAAAGATGTGGTATTTTTATACAATGGAATATTACTCAGCTATAATGAATGATATACTGGAAGACTTCATATATAAATGGATGTATATCGAACATATACTCATAAGTGAAATAAACCAGACCTACATGTGTAAATGTCGCATAGTCTCCCTAGTGTGAGAACTCTAAAGAAGAAATAAAAATGGAAAGGCAGAACACAGCTGAATCAAAGTCAACAACTTATGGATTAAACAACAAAGTGACTGGAAGCAGAAAAAGAGAGGAAACATAGCA
>PVKN010031171.1:0-12561 GCA_004027915.1 Capromys pilorides | reverse complement strand
CACTGCAAAGGCTATGTCAGATCTTACACAAAGCCAAAGCAGAAAAGTTATTAAATGATTATTTCCTGAAGAAAAATCTTAAAACCTTTTAAATGTTACTCATCTTCTCAAGTTGTATTTATTTAATTCTCTCACTCATTTTTGTTAATTCATTGAGTGCATCAAGCTTCTGTTAAGCAGCAGCTTCTGTTTTTCAGTATATACACTGCTGAAGATGAACATAACCCCTCATAGCAGGTCTTCCTGACTGGCTCAATTGCTCTGGAACCTCTGCCTCCATTCCTTCCACTGAGTGTCTTGGATAGCAGACAGAATCTTTCCTTCAGGTATTCTCAAAAGTATACAATTTCTACAGTATCAGTAAAGAAATTATATTTGTTCAGCACTCCAAGTTTTCCTAAAGGAATTTCATTTTCCAAAAAAACTCAAAGAAGGTAACTATCAAAGTGAATTTTCTCATTCCCATAATTCACTGAAAGAGGGAGTGTGAGAATAATTTCATAAAAATACAACTCTGCACAAATTTAGCTTACATTTTTTTTCTAGGCAGCTGAATTAGAAATATTATAGGCAGTCAGACAGGGCCAGGCCCTCAAGGACAACATGGAAGGCAAGGTGACTTCACAAGTAGAGACAGACACTCCTCTGCCTTGGGCTGAATCTCAGGACAAGAGTAAACAAAAGCAACTAATTACTTCCTTAAGGGTGGGCATCAGGAATTGATATGCTAAATAAGTCTCAATCACCTCAAAAGAGCACCAGCCCAAGCCCAAGAGGAAGAGACTTTGCTCTGTATTCTTGCCCGCTTGCTACATGACCTGCCTTCCCATTGGATCCTGATTTTAATCTATTTTACCTGAGCAATGGTTCTTGTAATCTCATTGGTTGGCCACAATTTTGTCCCACCTCATACTCACTTAAGCCAGTTCCCATGTCTTCACAACTTTAGACCTGCCTCACAATACGGTTTTCCTCTATAAAAGTCCCTGAAAGAGACATCTTCCTGGGACAACCACTTAGGCCCCCCCCTCCTGTCTCTCAGATAGGAGCTTTCTTTCCCTCAATAACTATGTTCTGCTCATTACCTCCATTTGTTCCTAAAATTCAATCTTCAGTTTTAGAGAATTCGTTCCAGGTACTTTGCAGGTTGTGGATCGGTTTTCCCTATATCATTTGGAGGCTCCCTGTTGGAGGTCATGCACCCCAGATCAGTTTTTTCTTCCTGCATCATTTTTATCCACAAGTAATTCCTCAGAGTTCTCATTAGGAGGGAGGTTAGTACAAAGCCTGCTAAGGAACCAACACAATACCAGGAGGAATGGGTTTAACTTTGTGTCAAGGCTGTAACTTTCCCATCCTGATTTCCACCCTGCAGAACAGTGAGGAGCTGTTACATATTCTAGTGTTGTCTACTCCTTAGGTTACAAGAACTCTGAAACATACCTACTTGCAATTTCTCATGCTTCTTTGCCCAGGATCCCTAATTTGAATGTGCTCTGTAATTTTGATTGTAATTTCCATTGTTCTCTCTGTCTCTCTCTTTCTGTGTATATGTGTACATGTGCTTTAAATTGGCTGTTACTCCTTCACAATTTGACTCTTTTCTTCAAGATATATGTATAAGTCATTTAGGAAAAAGCAAGAGAAAATATACGAAGTTCATAGTAGCCAAACGGGAAATTGTGATTCATTAAAGAGACATATGAAACTGGATTATATGATAAGTAATCATTAAAAGGTGGAGAGAAAAGGGGAACAAAGGAGATCAAAGAAAACAAAGAAGGCTGATATGATAGGTAATCAACCTGGCAGTGGGAGATGAACTTAAAGGAGAGATAAGGGAGCTGATTGAGGTCTGAAAAGAGCTTTTGTCTGCTTCAAGTTCTCTAATTTCTGCATTCATTGTGCCCTTCCTTACAGTTTGCAAAATTCCTTAGGTTTGGCAGATATTCTAAACAGGTTTAGGCAGATACAGCTTCAGGGTCACCTTCCCCACGTTCTATCCTGACTGCTGAAGTTAGGGAGAATACTGATAATAGGAGTAAGGTTTTCAGGATTGATGGTGGCTCCACAATTACCATTTTTTGTAACAAAGCCCTACTTTGCTGATATTCAGATAAGTGAAACAAGAGGTTATTTAAAAGTTAGACTTTTTTAATTTAAAAGAAGACTGTGCCATTGGATCACAAGCTCATCCTTTCGTGCAATGCTTATGTCTTTCTTAAAATAAAACACTAAAGAATGAAGACCTTGATTAGTTCCTCTTAACCTTCATTAAACTGGAAAAAAAAAATGCCTTAAATCTCAATATTTTGAGCCTGTGGTTGGTAAATTCTTCAGAATCAAGACTTAGTTGTTAACAGTACTATACCATTAGCTTTGGGAAAATTTGGGCCTTGGAATGTTTTTGTAAGTTTACTATAGCATGACTCAAGTGATAAATATCCACTGACAATTCCAAAAGTGGACCAGAGCTTCATCTTAGTTGTTTATCTTTTAACTTCTCCTAAAAATGTTTAGTGTTGCAGCAGCCTGGCTAGGTTTGACAGGACAGTGCATATTCTGAATTCCAATCTTGCTTCTGTATAGTAACTAACCTCCTTGAACCTGTTTTTCATCTATAAAACAGGGATCATATCTTTGACAGCTTGCTTTTCCAAAAATTAATGAAATAATGTACATTTTTTAATGTAATATTGTTTTTTGTTTTGTCTTTTTGAGACAGGGTCACGCTGTGCAGTTCAGACTGGCCTTGAGCTCACTTTTGTAGCCCAAGTTGCAAAAGAGTATCGACCTTTCAGTGATACTCCTGCCTCAGCCTCTCAAGTGCTGGGATTACAGGCGTGTGCCACCACACCTGGCCAACATTCTGTTTTAATTAACATATATACTCAAAATACTATTTTTTAACTCTAATAAGTTTCATATAGCTTGTCTAGGAAAAGGGATATAAAGTTCTAGAAGAAATTATTTTCCTTTGAAGTAGTACTTATGGTGCAGGAAGAAAAAACTGATTTGGGGTGGATAATAGGTAACCTCCAAATGATAACGGGAAAACTGATCCTCAACCTGAAAAGTACCTGAGACAAGTTCATGTTCTCTAAAACCGAAGAATTAATTTTAGGAACAAATGGAGGTAATGAGCAGAACATAGTTATTGAGGGAAAGAAAGCTCCTATCCGAGAGACAGGAGGGGGGTGGCCCGAGTGGGTGTCCCCAGGAAGCTGTCTCTTCCAGGGACTTTTATAGAGGAAAACCACATGGTGAGGCAGGTCTAAGGTTGTGGAGAAGACATGGGAACTGGCTTAGGTGGGTATGAGGTGGGACAAAACTGTGGCCAACCAATGAGGTTACAAGCACCATTGCTCAGGTAAAATAGATTAAAATTGGGATACAGTGGGAAGGCAAGTCACATAGCAAGTGGGCAAGAACACCTATTGAGCTTGGGCTCATGACTCTTTCTAGGCTGTTTTAAGGTGATTGGTACCTACTTAGAATATCAATCCCTCATGCCCATCCCTAGGGAAGTAATCAGTTGCTTTTGTTGTTCTTGTCCTGAGACCTGGCCCTCAGCAGAGGAGTGTCTGTCTCTAGTTGTAAAGTCACCTTGTCTTCCATATCGTCCTTGAGGTCCTGGCCCTGTCTGACTGCCTATAATATTTCTGTCTAATTCAGTTGCCTGCAATACTTACACTAGGTTGTAAATTCTGTGAGGAAAACCTTAGCAAAAATAAAACAGAAAAAAAAAAAATACTTAGAATAATGCATATTTATGGAACTAACATTAATGTTGTAATTTATCTTTCACTAAAGACAAAAAGTGAGTCAGATGCAAATACTTCACTTGTTTTCTACATATCTACTCACATACACAAACACACACACATATATACACTCACACACATATTGAGCTATCTCCATAGGATAACTTCCACTTTAGCTTTTATACATGTCTTTTAGTAATCAAAGAAAAACATTACTGATCACTAAACAGGCTCTATTTAAATTCAGCCTGATCTGTCATCATAAATGCAAGAAAGATTTGGAAATTTGTACACTTTAAAGAAATTACACATATTTGTACCAGACCAAGAAAGGATGCACTGAAAACAAAATAGATCCATAATACAGAATAGTAGAACTCACTCAGAATGCCACTTGCACTGTCAGGGATATAGTTTATTATTGCATGATTCAGGGTAACTCATTTATTGTAATAGCTACAAATTTGTTTTATGTTTGCTCATAAATGCCCTTTCTTGAAACCTTTTTATTTTAAGATGTATTTAAGTATTTTAGCTTTAATTTTGATGGAATTTCAACTCAATACTATATTAATTCCAAAGTCTTTCTAATGTTGTGCTTACTTTTCTGCAATTTTCTAGCCTTTTAAAATTACTCAGATCAGCTTTGCAATACATAATTATGCAGTTGTACAAATCATTCATAATAATCATATTTGTATCTTCTACTTTAGATATGAACATAGTGACACTCAGACTACATCAGTAATATTTGAGTGAATTTCCAAAATCTGCATGCTAGACTACATTTCGCTTTAATACTGTTGCTGTGTGGATGACACACAGGATTTTTCTCCCTTAAGGTCAGTCTTTAAATTCAACAGCTGGTAGTATTAAAAGGCTACGGGAGAGCAAATGGAGAGAAAGAACATATAACCAGACATCAATCCAACTGAGAGTAAAATTCCTCCAGCCAATCATAAATAAACAGTGTATGATCTTATTTGTACTGGAAGACAAACAACTAAGACCTCTGTTGGATGAAGAGTGAAGGATTTTAGCTGTCATACTATGGAATCTGCTGTGGCTATTTTGGTATTTCTGGCAATTTCAATCAGAACATACACACACACACACACACACACACACATACACACATTTTGTTATATGCACTGTGTTCATATGGGGTAAAACAGCTGTCATTCAAGATAGGGAGGCTTAGCAATGTATAGAGATAAGTGAAAAGACATTAGTTTTTGTCTATTAGCTTCAAATAGAGTCGGAAGACTTTACCACTGATAAGGTGATTTTTCATCAAAGAGTTATCAATATTGAAAGCACATGTGGGAAGCATTTTCTTTTAGATTTCTTTTCACTGTCTCAGATTGGCTTTTACTTCCCAGTCATTTCTGTGATATTTACATTCTGATAGCTGAGTCGGCAGAAGGGTTATTAGAACAGAGCCGTAATGGAAATGATTTGCTCAGGGACCTCTGGCAGCATAAGCTCTGGTGCAGTGGTGCACTGCTAAATGGTTTTCATGCTGTGGGCTGAGGCTCCCAGTTCTATGTTCTCCATTTCTTTTCCCCATCTCATGCCTCTGTTCCTTCAGAGCCTATTCAAAATTTGCTACAAAGATACAGAATTGATAGTTTTCATGTAAGATCATTAAGCTACTTATTTTCCAGCTTATTTAAAAATTGAGTAGTAGACATCTCCCTGACTCTGGCATGTAATTCTTGTTA
This sequence comes from Capromys pilorides, assembly GCA_004027915.1. Classification (NCBI taxonomy): domain Eukaryota; kingdom Metazoa; phylum Chordata; class Mammalia; order Rodentia; family Capromyidae; genus Capromys; species Capromys pilorides. Next base: position 7,073 of record PVKN010031171.1, on the reverse strand, counting down.
AATTTTTAACATTGTCAATGCTGTAAAAAAGTATTGTGAACAATTTCTAGGATATTATAGGTATCTTGGATTAAAAATAAAATTTTTCTCTAGCTCATTAATAATGAATATACTTAGCCTGGCGTAGTGGCACACACCACTCAGTATTCTCAGTATTTGGGAGGCTGTGGCAGGAGAATCAGTGCAAATTCGAGACCAACCTGTGCTACAAAAGTGAGCTCAAGGCCAACCTGAATTGCATAGCAAGGCCTTGTCTCAAAAAGACCAAAAAAAAAAAAAAAAGATAATGAATATACTTATCAAACAGAAAATGAACAAGGAGCCATAGAGGGATGTACAGGAACGATTATCTGAAGATTTTTTTTTTCCCCTGGACAACCATTGACTTTCAGACACACTGGCCTAGATCCTGCTCCTCCTATGTAGGAATATTGTAGACCTTTTCCCCATACCAGGACCTGTGCTGTAGGTTTCTGCTGGCTCCTTGTCATTCAGATCTTGGTGTAAGATCGTACTCAAACCAAGAAAAGCTCCCAATCACAAAAAGGGTAATATCTTGATTTCTTGCTGTCATAGTGATATAGGGGAAAAAATGAAACTCCTGAGTTGAAAGTTATCTGGGATGAGTTTGTGTTCTCTAAAATCAAAGAACGAATTTTAGGAACAAACAGAGGTTAAGGGTAGAACATTTATTAGGCAAAAGAAAGCTCCTTTCCCAGAGAGGGAGAGAAGGGAGGGCCAGAGCAGGTAGTCCCCTGGAAGCTGTATTTTTCAGGGACTTTTATAGAGTAAAACCATGCAGTGAGGTGGGCCCAAGGTGAAGAAAACGAAAACTCACTTAGGTGTGTATGAGGTGGGACAAAACTATGGTCAACCAATGAGATTACAAGCACCATTGCTCAGGTAAAATTGATTAAACCCAGTAACAAATGGGGAAGCAAGTCATGTAGCAAGCAGGTATGAATACAGGACAGGGTCTCTTCTTGTTTGGGGTTTGGTTAGTGACTTATTTGTGCTCTTTCAAAGTGATTGATACCTATTTAGAATATCAATCCCTGATGCCCACCCCTAGGGCAGTATGTAGCTGTATTTGTTTCCTTTTTGTCTTGAGGTCTGGCCTACAGCAAGTCTTTGTCTCTTCCAAGTTGCAAAATAACCTTGTCTTCCATACTGTCTCCTTGAGGGCCCGGCCCTGTCTGACTGCCTATAATATTTCTATGTAATTTAGCTGCCTACAATAATAGCATTGACCATTTCCCAAGTTCGTTGCATTTGTGTGTTTGCCTGTCCCTTTGTTGTCCAACTCCTTGCCTTCCTCCTTCCTCTACTAGTTATCATGTGAACTCTGGGAGAGCAAGAACCCTATCTGCCTCCAGTGCTTTACCATTGCTTTACCTTCGATCTGACCTTATAGTAGCCATTGACAAGTCTCAGGTGCTCAATAAGTGTGTACTAAATACTCAGAAGCACAGTTTTTAACAATTGTTATGATTAGAAAATAATGTCAGCTCTGTTCTAGAAAATTACAAAAAAAGCCTCCTTCAATTTCACCAGTTATTTCCATTAGTGAGGGTAACATGGAGCTATGTTTATATATACATAGTTGTACAGTAGGTAGAAGAAATGTATATCTAAATTATTTATATTAGATAATTAACAATTCAACTTTACTGCATACAGATAATTTTTCTTTCACAACCTGTCTAGTGACTCTTTGGACTTACAATCCATTCTTTTTTGTGTGCACAGTTATACACATCTTGCATATAGTGACTCAGTGTCCTCTTTCATAGTACACCTTGTTATACAGTACTGCAATTTTTGCTGATTTCAGTGTAGTTTGTGATCTATTACACATTACAGTACTGCATATGAGAGTCATGCAAATGAAAGGAAGGTCATGTCTAAATGTTAGAATGCAACATTTATATATAATTCCTCATTGAGCAACCAATTCATTTTATGAACTGGCCCCAGGAATGGTAGCCAAATAAAGTACTAAAGTTGATAAATAAAGTACTACAGTTGCTAAATGTAGTAATATTAATGAACATCTACTGAATATTTGTCCAAATACTGTGCTAAATATTTCCATACCATCCCATTTCATTCCCCAAACACTCAGTAATGTTAAATGCTATTTTTATCTTTCATGTGGTACGTTTGGACATTGAAAATTGTGGAGATTACATAACTTACCCAGAGTTGTTCTGTGAAACAGTTAAATGTTGAGTAAGGATTTGAGGCCATTCTGTGTGACTCACAAAGACAATAACCACAATCACTTCATTTTTATAGCTTATTGGAACAGCTGTCTTTTTTGTATACATTTCCTTATTTATATAGTAGAGCCATACCTTTAATAATTTTTCAAAATTATGTTCTCAGTTTAAGCAATAACCAAACATATGCTGTTCTTGTAGTTTTTAAATTTTTAGTTATTGTTTTGTTTTGTTGAAGTAGAGATGTGGACACTGTATTCACACTTTTTCTTTTTAAACAATGGCATGTTTTCCTTGCCAGATGGCTAATACAATGGAAGTGTGAGAATACAAAATAATGTGATGGGAAACAGTGCTATGGGAGCAGTAGTTCTATGACAACATTAGCACATAGATAACCAGTGTCCATTCTCTCAAAACTTCTCTCATGTGTACTATGCTATTCTATGAGAACACTGTCTAAGAGCTTGGTGCAGTCTCACAAAAACGAGAATAGGATCATCAACTGAAGACTTAATTTTCCTAAATGGATTTGCATATGTACATCAAATCAAAGACAACAGTATTAGGCTATTTTGTGTTTGGTTTTAATTCAAAATGTGTACATTTTTCACTGTGGAAAAATAGTAGATAAGTTCTTCAAAGAGATAAAGATAGAACTACTGCATGATCCAGCAATTCCATTCCTGGTTATATTTCTAAAGGAAGTGAAATCAGTATGGATGACTTTCACTCCTGTTTATTGTACTGCAATGCTCAACAGCCAAGAGATGGAAAAAAACTATATTTTCATTCAATGACTAAAAGATTTTAAAATGTGGTACATGCACAGAATACTAAGGCATAAAAATGACAGAATATTGTCATTTGTGCTAACATGAATGGAACTAGAGGTCACTGTACTAAGTGAAAAGAACCAGACACAAATACAAATATCTCATAATGCTGCTCATATGTGGCATGTAAAATAAAAATAAAAGCTTCTTTTATAGAAACAGGCAGTAGAGTAGTAGCTATCAAATGTTGGGAAAATCAGGGGGAAGGAAAAGAAGTAGAAAGGAAACTCAACAGGTACTAAGTTATACTTAAGTAAGAAAAATTAGTTCTGATGATTTATAGCACAGTAGGGTCCCTATAGATGACAATGTGCTGCACATTTTGCAAAAACAAGGAACAAGTATTTTGAATTCTTCTGATTTTGGATTTTTTGTTTTTAGCACACAATGATGGTGCTTTGAAAGGAAATAGATATGCTTACCCTGATGTGAACATTGTGGAATGCACAAAGGTACTGAAACAGTACACAGGACCCTGCAAATATATGTGAGTCCATATAAAGTTTAGAAAAATAATGTGTGGCATAGCCAGTTTGAAGAAATGGCACAGTATTGACTATGAATAAGACCTCTACTGACAACAGTCATTATGATGATATGGAAAGAGAAAGCAATAGGAGGAGAGATAGTAGCAGCAAAAGAAAATAATGAACAATAGTAAAAAAGAGAGAAGCAAAAACAGGAAACTATTGAGCACACAGAAAACACATGAGAGATAAATTTACATTAAAATATTACTAAACATAAATTTTTAAAACTCCAAGAATTCTTTCCTCTGAAAAATGTGACATGAAGGCCTATGTATATCCCTATCTAGTGTACAAATAAGTTAAATCATGGTTTATAGCCCAAACTAAGCATCTCCAACACCTTAAAATTTTGATAGTAAAGAAGAAAAAAACCCAACCATTTAGCGCTGTCAAAAATGAGCTGGTATGATTCTATAGTGTACCAAGTGGAAGAACATTTAGGGACATAAATTCACGAAAATTGTTGAGGCATAACTTCAGATTGCCCCAGAAATATAAAACTGTTCTAATTTTATTTCTGTTAATGAACACATATTTAACATGGAAGCACATTCTACATGCTTCAGCACTTATGTCATCCTCTTAAAAATGTTTTTCAAGAAGTAGTTCATCATTTACGCTATAAGCATAGTATTCCTGAGAGAATACTGAACATTGCTGTGAAAAGAATACAGATGCCTTTTCATTAAAAGAAAAGAAAAATAAATTGAATGGGTGACACCAGAAGCACAGTCTCATGCCCTGAATGAAAAGGCAGGTGGAGCACACTGTCTCAGAGATTGCAGAATTAATCTGTGCAGTACAGTTACAAGAATACAAGTTATTCTTTGTATGTAAACTAATGCTGTAGCGGCATAAACTGATCTTATCAACATGAGGTGTTTGTGGAGAAATCAAGCATATCAAGGTACATTAGTTTTAAAGATCTAATTTTAAGTGCATAAGCCTTAAAAACTTAGATCGGAATCACAGATTGTTTTAAGCAGCTCTTCCTTATATAGAGGCACTGTTCATATGTTATTCTCCTGTAAAAGATACAGATGTTTAGAGATTTAAACCTTGACATCTACATAACATAGGAATCAAATAACCTATCTATCTTGGCTTAGGCCTTTAAACAAAGGAATTTCTTTAGTATATACTTACTCTAAGCTGTCAGTAGCACCATAACCTATATTTTGAGGCTGGGGATGACTAAAAATAGAATTGCACTGAAAGATTTATAATGCATAAAACATTGGGGGAAATACTCATATTAGCAAAACTTTGAGTTCAGGAAAGATAGCAAAGCTATTTAAACTTGTTTGTCACTGTACTTGTAGCTGGTGCCTCTTCTAAGCACAGCCCCAGAGTTTATGTCAAAACCAAAAAGAACTTTTCCAACACATAGTGATTCTGCCAAAAGCATGTTATCATTATTTATTTAGGCATTTTATGTAAACATAGGATTTTCAAAACCAAAACACTATACTTTTGATATTAACAACTAAATACAAAATGAAATAAATTAGAAGATGACTAGAACATTTTGTGACTTTGTTCCCATTTATTGAATTTCAAGAAAAAAAATAAAAAATACAGAACTGTCACTCTCTATATTAGTTCTCAGGAATATGGTTTGCTGTGTTATTTTCCACGGTCAGAAATTTTTCAAACATATAGGTAGTATAAATATTTTCCATTATATCCATATGGATCTGTAAAACATTTAAAACTTCTGATTCATTTTATCTTATTTTAGATCAAGTAAAAGATAAAATGTATAGATTGAGATGATTTCAAAAATTTAGCATTTAGTAAAATATTCCTGGACAAGAAATACTTTAAGATTAACATATTATTACAAAGTCTTGTAATCAGCCCTATGGGAGGTTGAGACAGGAACAGTGAAAGTTTCAACCCAGCTGGAGCAATTTAGCTATTTAGTAAGACCCAGCCTCAAAAAAAATTGTAAGTGGGCTGAGCATGTACCTCAGTGTGAAGGCCTGGCACTGGAAAAAAAATATTTCAGTGCAAAAATATTAACACCTATTTATTAAACTCAAAGAATGGATAAGTAGTATACCTATTGTACTGTCACTTGTCTAACAAAGTTCATTTGGTCAAGCAAGGCTTTTTAAAAGCTCAGCCCAGTAAGTGTGTTTGTTAAGAGCATGCTGTAGTGGTTGATAGATTGTGTCAACTTGGCAGCCCCTGGTGGTCCATACATTTTATCAATTTGGCTGTATTGCCTGGCTATTTCACACTGTGAGCCATGAGGGCCCTGCCCCAGAATAACTCAGTTTGGATTTTATCTCCTGGCTTCCTACACAGACTCGTCAGCCTCTAGTTTGGACCCTTCAGCTTTCAGGAGCAGATTCTTCTGCCTTCCTTTTCAGTCACAACGGCTGTTAGGAATCAGTAGAAACCAGTTAAGATCAGTAGAGACCGGTAGGGATAGAGCACTGCAGTTAGTATAAAAGCCTTGGGACTGAATTCTTCAGTGGACAATGGACAGATGCTCTCAGCACACTTCCCCATCTGACTCAGACTGGCATATTTTGTGCTATACCTGTTCCTTGTATTATATCTATCCCTCTGGCATATTTTGTGTTATATCTGTTCCTTGTATTATATCTGTTCCTCTAGTAAAACCCTGACTAGAACACCCACCCTGATGACCAACCCTTAAATTTGCATTATTTGTGCTTCTGTTATATGATGCAGAGTATTCTGCTATATAGTTCTTGCACAGTTTAGTAACTGTCTATGCACATATCTACCTTTCTTATGAGACATTTCCATAGACTGCAATTTTTGTATTTTGAACTCTTACCATTTACTGTCTTGTCTAGTATATTGCCAGTCTTTGGTAAAAGTTAATGAGTATTGCACTCTTCACTTTTACTCTAGCTTCTAGTACATACTATTCAATCAAATGTTTGAGGACTAGGATGGTTGATTTTCTGTATTAATTTGACTGGCTTGAGGAATGCACAGTTGGCTAGGGAAATGCTCTTTGGGACATGTTTGCCAGGGTAATTTTGGAAGAATTGAGCACTTACTCAGTACACTAAAAAGCTCTCCCTTACTAATGTGAGCAGATCCAACTGATCTTTGCAGGGCCTAACTACAACAAAAGTACTAAAGGATGACATTGGTCCTGTCCTGTCCTGGGTACTGGACCCCTCATTCTTAGCCCGTGGGTTCCAGTGAAGACTTATCCCATCACTGTACCTATTCTTACCACAGCCTAGGCCTTTGCACTCTGCCTGAAGCACTTCACTGGCCAGCCTTCCTGTTCCCCAAGCTTGCTGAAAGAAAGTTGGATTTGTTACTCTTCATAACCAGTGAGCTAATTAGCACAATAAATTTATGTATGTGAATATCTATATTTTCATGCATAGTCTATTAATATAGTTATATACATCATATATTAATATAGTCATATATATTATTATATTTATATATACTTTATTATATCTTATATATAAATATATCATGTA
>PVKN010031170.1:0-12548 GCA_004027915.1 Capromys pilorides | reverse complement strand
CACGCCCCGCACAGAGGAGGAGGACGGACGTGGAGGTGGAGCGGGGCCTCGGCTCAGTGGCTGCCTGAGCCCCGTGTGAGCTGTTGACGGTCAGATCAAGTGCACCGAGGCCCCGCGACAACCGCACAGCCACAGCAGCCGTGGCCGTGCCAAACAAAGCCTGCTTCGAGAGGGATAGCCAAAGATGGGAGGAACGTAAACGGGAAAAGAAGTATAGGAAACTTGAAAAAAAAAAGAACTTTCTTAACAAATGAGAGATGAGATGGCAGAAGAGTGGGGTATTGGGGGGACGCAGAGGAAGAGGGAGATTCGCGAGGATGAGCAAGGCCTACGGTGGCGCTGCCCAGGAAGGGAGGGTCATGTCTACAGCAGGTCCCTGACGGGCAAGCACACCCACAGCGACCGTGATCTGAGAAATGAGACCAGTGGGCCCTCAGTGAGACCTGCAAGTGTCACGCGTGATGCGGTCCCCGACCCCGTGCAGACGGAGACAGCGCTTCCCGGCCGCCAGGAGGGGTCTGCAGACCGTGTCTGCCCTGGCCCACGGGACCCTGGGTCCCCAGGCCACGAACGCCAATGCCAGGTTCCTCGCCACTGCCAGACACTTGTTGCCAACTTGTGGGTTGTGACCGTTCCTTAAAAGCAGCAAATGCGTGCTTCTCTCTCCTGATGTTGACATTTTTCACATTGGATGGAAGTTGAATTTTTCTCCCAGATCATTTTCTGGCAGAGTGAAACCGAGAGAGCCAATTTTAGCTACCTCTCTTGTTTTTCCTACAATGTTTTCGCTTTGCCAAGCCAGGCGAGGAATGAGGGAGGCTGGGGATAAGCAGCAGCCACACAGCCCACGGGCTGGGCTCTGAGCCACAGCAGTGGGTCAGGGAGCAGGCCCATGCGGTCCACGGGAGCCACAGTGGTTCCAAACGCTGTACAAACAGAGCCACTAACACAACAATAAGGGCGACATAAAGCCTCCAGCCAAGCAGTTAATGTCAGAGTTGGAGTAAAAAAATATTTTGAGCAAAAAGCCCCAGACAAATATTGAAGGATAAAACCCTACGCTCCATCAGTTTAGTCACTTTCATACCTTGACTGCCAGCACCATAAATATTTTGAAAGTCTTTGTCATTTTTATTATTTTAATAGTATGTTTCTAGTTTCTAAGGGGCAGAATTGAAACACTTGCTGCTATAATTACCTACACAATTCTGGTTGTTCTGCATAGATAGATAGATAGATAGATAGATAGATAGATAGATAGATATGAATTCATTCAAAACTTTTAGGTAACAGACTTCTGTGTTAGGCATTGTGCTTGCTAATGAGAACTTTAAAAGAGGAAGACCTCAGGGGTGGTGGCACATGTCTGCAATCCCAGCACCAGGAAAGCTGAGGCAGGAGGGTCAGCCAGAGCTGGAGGCCAGCCCGGAATACATAGTGAGACTCAGTCTCAAGTAAACAGTGAAACAAACAAAGGATAATTATAATAATAAAAATGATGCAGCCACGATGTAGGTAGTTCTGCATTCAAAGTCATTGTTCTGAACTGTTTGAAATTGTTTCTGTCCCTTAGTAACCTAAGGACACTGAAGTGTCTTCTCAGTTTTACCATAACCAGAGCATCAGAAGTGACATGCTGTCTGGTTAGCATGTGCAGGACAGAGCTGCAAATACACATATGTGTGTGCACAAGTGTGTGTGTGTGTGTGTGTGTGTGTGTTCCTAAGGATTTAATGCAGCACCTTCACACTGAGCCACAGTCTCAGCCCTTTCAAAATTTTTATTTAGAGACACAACACAAAGTCACCAAGTTGCCCAGTTTGGCTTTAAACTTGTAATCCTCCTGCCTCAACTTCCTGGAGCAATTGGATTGCATGCCTGGGGTACCAGGCTGGCTCTAAAGTTTTTAAATGCTTCTAAATCTCTTAACCATATGGTTATGTTATAGTGTAACATCTCATTAGAAATATAAACAGAGCAGCTTAAAATTTTTTAAAAATTCACACTAATTTTGATGAGATTTTACTGTAAAATATATGTACTTTATGGTATGTTTGATGTGGAAACATTAGAATTAGAATTAGAATATCACATTTTTTTCTAGGCATGGTGGTGAACACCAGTAATCCTAGCACTTGGGAAGCTGAAGCAGGAGGATCACTTTGAGTTCAAGGCCAGCTTCAACCACAGAGCAAGACCCTGTTTCAAAAACTAAAAACAAAACAAAAAAGAGCCATTCTCTGACCTTGGTACTATATCCAGAAAACTGATCTTATGTATTATACCCGCATATGCTGCCAGAGACCGCGGCTTTTCTGCTGGGTTTTATTAAGGGCTCCAGATGCAGTAAGTGTGAGGTCTCACTCCTGGGACAATGGAGCATCTGCAGGAAACAGACCTTCAAGGAAGTGTACACAGAACATTTGAGCCCCTCAATGCGCTGACTTCAGAGGACAAGCTCCCTCAGGCTGCAGTCGCCTGGCCCAGCGCCTCCTGAGAACCAGCAGCAGGGTCTGTCCTGACGCCCTCCTGGTCCGCAACCCGGAGGCTCTGCGGAGGCCCCGCGTTCTCTTCCTGTAGGGCTGCTAAGGCTCCAGGCTGGCTGTGCTGGCCAAACTAGCTGTCACCAGCGTGTGCTGCCTCTAATTACCATGGCGAGAAGGCCCAGGGCTCCCCATGTGCTGTGTGAGTGGGCTGGAGGGGCGCCGGGATTCCATCTCCGCTGCCTCCCGCTGGAGGTTTGCAGTGGCATCTAACTTCAGTAGAAGGTATTCTCCCTCCCACGTGGGCATTTTGGTGCTCAAACAGCCCACGCGTCGAAACTTTTAGCGGTTGTGGTGACAGCTATGACAAGATCCACAGCTAGGGAAGAAGCGGCAGCTGACGTCTTCCCACCGCCCCCTCACGCAGGCTCCCTCACGCACGTCGCCTCCTCCCTGGGAGGGCTAGACAGCCCCTCTGTAGGACCCTATTAAGGACTGGGCGTTAGGGTTTTCGGGGTTGTCTCTGCTTTCCCCACCTTTGATTTCTGGGTCCGAATGGCACCAGCCGTACTGAACTCCAGAATTTTTCCAACGCCTCTTTTAGCCAGATATGGTGGTGGCGTGTAACTCTAACCCCAGCACTGCGAAGGCTGAGGCAGGAGGATCGCATTGAGTTCCGGACAACGTCTTAGGGAGGCTGGAGGAGGAGAAGGCTCGAGCAGGCCTGGAGGCCTGGAGGCATGTCTGCCCCTCAGCTACCCTCTGCAAGGGCCCGTGGACCCACTTCTGTCTTCCTGCACCATCACCCAGAGGCTCCGTAGATTCATTTTAGCCTGATTTCGTGTCTACAAAAGCATCACAGGGCAGACCAGAGAGGGCTCCCCTGTAATTTACCCTACATCCGGCCCCATGTCACTGTCCTGCGTCACACACGCCACCCAGGTGTCCCTCACACCTAAAATGAACCATAGCAAGCAGCTGCCCAGCTTACCCACTGGGCAGCAGAGGGGCTTCCGAGGAGGAGGATGCTGCAAGTTAGCCGAGAGCCCAGGGGCCAGCTGTCCCCATGAGGCCTCCGCTCGCAGCTCCGGCCAGGGCTGCTCGGGCTTGTTTGCTTCCCAAGAACAGCAGCTCCATCGCCAAGCTGGCTGACACACTCGGTTCATGGCTGGTGCAAAGACCCCTGGGGTCACCAGTGCAAAGGAAAACCACCATGATTTACAGCCCTGGAAACCCTAGTTCCAGGCCGTGCAAAGCAGGGAAGGCACCCCCTCGGAGAGGACGCCCGCTCCCCACCAGGCATGGGGGCAGGGACCACTCCTCCCCTGACATCCAGATTCTGCTCTCATAGCTGTCAAGCCAAAGTCCCACCTTGGGCTTGGAAACACATGCTGGCCTAGACGTGCAATGTGAGGAGGGAGGTCATGGCGAGCAATGGGGAGCCAAACGCACCTACCCGGACTGGCTCTGTCGCTTGCTTGCTGAGTGGCCTTGGGAAAGACTGAAATGTGGCTTTCTCAGATGTGGGGTGGACATAACAAAAGTATCCAGTTTGCAAAATTTGTGTTAGCCAAGTGCGGTGTCACACGCCTGATATCCAGCACTGGAGAGGCTGAGGCAGGAGAATCACTATGAGTTCAAGTCCAGCCTGACCTATCCACTGAGACAGTATGTCAAAACACCAAAAAGGGGGCCAGCGAGATGGTTCAGTGGTCTAAAGCGCCTGCTTAGGAAAGCTCATGCAACTGCAGGGACTGCGGTTCGATCCCCGGCACCACATGCTGCGCCAGCCCCACCACCAGGACAGGCTGGGCCAGCCACAAAATAAAGAAAGAAAGAAACAAACAAACACAACAAGCAAACAAATAAAGAAATAAATAAAAATTAAAACAAAAAACCCACCAAAATGAGGGCCTGGGATGGTGGCGTGCACCTGTAATCCCAGCACTCAGGAGGCTGAGGTAGGAGGATCGCTGTGAGTTCCAGGCCAGCCTGGGCTACAAAGTGAGCTCATGGCCAGCCTGAACTGCACAGCAAGATCCTGTCTCAAAGAGAACAAAAAAGAAAGACAGACAGGTGGGTAGATGGAAAAAAGGAGCAAAGGAAGGAAGGAAGGAAGGAAGGAAGGAAGGAAGGAAGGAAGGAAGGAAGGAAAGAAAGAAAGAAAGAAAGAAAGAAAGAAAGAAAGAAAGAAAGAAAGAAAGAAAGAAGAAAAGGACAGGCAATGACTCACAGTGCTTACGTTTGCACTCTGTAGAGGGCCTCTCCCAAGCTGAGAGTTACCTCTGTCCCAGAGCTGCAGGAGTCGGGTCTAGTTTTGCGGTCCGGGAGTGCAAAGGGGAATTTCCTCCTGGCCTGGGACCCTCACCAAAGTGAGGGTGGGAAGAACACGAGTGCAGAGTCGGCGCACTGCGTGGGCCCCGAAATCAAGCATGGTGGCGCAGGTCTCTAATCCCAGCACTGGGGAGGCTGAGACAGGAGGATCCGTTTGAATCTGAGCTGGGTAGCGAGACTTGGTACCAAATAAATATATAAATAAGAGATTACAAAGAAAAAGAATAATAGCTTCATTTCAAAAATTCATATTTTATCCAAAATATACACTTCTAATTTTACAAAGAAATGTATAAACATACTGAGGTCTACAAAGAAATTTTTAAAAAGCAAGAAAATATACAAAATTTTGAGGCATTAACTCAGAGTTAAAAATCCTTTGCCTTTTTTGGTGTGTTGTTGAGACAGGGTCTCACTATGCAGTTCAGGCTGGCCTTGAGCTCACTTTTGTAGCCCAGGCTGGCTTCAAACTCATTGTGATCCTCCTACCCTGGGATTACTGGGAGTACTGGGATTACAGACATGCACCACCATGCCCGGCTCCTTTGCCTTTCTTTACCCTTTTTGTAAGACAGAGTTGGCCTCCAGTTCGTGATTAATCAAAGGACCTAAAGCAGCCTTATCAGTGCTCTCCGTTCTTAGAGTCCCTGGTCCCAGCACAGACACACGCCCATGGTCCCAACACTCTGGGAGGCTGAATCAGGAGGGTGTAGAGTTTAGCCCAGCCTTGACTCTCTAAGGGCTTAGTGAAATCCTATCTCAAAATTTAAAGATAAATAAAATAAAACAGGGACAGGAATGTAACCTACTCTGAAGATCACGAACTCAATCCTCAGTACAAAAACTAGATTAAATTAAAGCCAGCCAGCAGCTATGTCTTTCCTGGTGTCTGCTCTGATCTTCCAGTTTTTCTGAGCCCTTCTTCTGTTGAGAAAGAGAAACATTTGCACACACAAGTTGAGTCTTGTTGTCTGCTGGGGGCAGGCCACATTTCACGGAGTCACTGCAGGGCCTCTGTTTTGCATCTCTATATTTCTGTACAGTTTCTGTAAGAGTGTGCAAAAATCAAATGTGCAAAACATGGAGAACTGTCTGGCAAGTGCAAGGACCGGAGTTCAATCCCTGGCACCACATGCCACACCAGCTGCAGCCTTGGTGTGCCAAGCCAGCCACTGAAACCAGATGTGATGGTGCATGCCTGTGATCCCAGTGATGGGGAGGCTTTGACAAGAGGATCACCATGAGTCTGAGCTGCCTTCTACTTCATTTAAAACTCCAAAAATTTCCCAATTGGGCACTTTACTTCCAGAGAGGATCTTGAGAAGAAACCCAATTTTATGCAAGAAGATGATAGAAAGAATCCTGATTTTTATCACTGGAAGACCTCAGCTCTTCTCCCAACCCTGCAGCTCTATAATAGAGATGCAACATCTGGTTCTGCAGCTCTGCAGCTACAAGGAATTCATATTAACCTAGCATTAGTTCTAAAGCCTAAATTGATTAACTATGAGGGATCTTCGCAGGTTGCTTCATGGGGTAGATTGGACAAACAAAACAAAACAAAACCAGTATCTTTAGATCACTTAACATAGGGCTTAAGAGTTATTAGATGAAGGAGCAGAATCTCTGTGAGTTTGAGGCCAGCCAGGCTACATGGTGAGACCCTGTCTCAAAAGAAAAAGCTGGGCATGGGGGTGCACACCTGTAATCCCAACATTCAGAGGCTGAGGCAGGAAGATCACTGTGAGTTCCAGACCAGCCTGGGTTAAAAAGTGAGCTCAAGGCAAGGCTGAACTGCATAGCAAGACCCTGTTTCAAAAAAGACCAAAAAAAAGTTATTAAACATCCTTCAGTTCTTGAAAGTCAGAAAATATTTCTGTCTACCACTTTTTCTTTCTCTTTTAAATTCATGTCTATTTCATTGTGAAGATTTTTTGTTGTTGTTGTTCTTTTCTGAGGCAGAGTCTTGCTATGGAGCCCAGGCAGGCTTCGAGCTTATATCCATCTTCCAGTTTCAGCCTCGTGAATGATGAGATCACACATGTGCGCCACCCAAACCAATGCTTACGTTTAAAAAATGCTCTTAGGGGCTGGGGAGATAGCTCTGTGACACAAATGCCTGCCTGGCAAATGCAAAGTAGTGAGTTTGAACCCCAGTCCTGCAAAAGAAATAAGTAAATAAATAAAATAAAATAAAAAACAATATTAAATATATGACTGGCAATTCAGTATTCTAGAAGAAGCCACAGATACACATGATATGTTTATAGAAAAACATGGCTAGGCATGGTGGCACATGCCTGGAGTCCCAGCAGGAGGCTAAAGCAGGAGGATTGCTGCAAGTTCGAGGCCAGCCAGAGCTACCAAGTGAGTTCAAGGCCAGCCTATCTCAAACCAGACAACAGTGTTTGAAGAGCCAGAGCCTTGAAAGAAAGGAAACCACCAGGGGAAACCTTCAGTGTCAGAGCCTACCTAGCATGTGTCAGGCTTGGCTCCACTACCACAAAAATACAAACAGACAACAAAACCAAGTGGCCCGGCTAGCGTGGCACCAGGGCCTCTGGCAGGCAGGAGCCCACAGGCCCAAGGGAGGTGATGCAGGAGGTGCAGGCGATGGACACTGCCTGAGATCAGCTCTTCCAGGCCAGGAAGAACCCAGAGACTGGGATTCACTGTCAGGTGTCACTGTCAGGTGTGACCCAGAGGAGGAGCATGTCAGTGTCACACAGATAGCCCTCTTCCTCCATGCAGCCCGCAGAGCGAGAGACCGAGCAATGCCCACTGGTTTGACACAGTGCAAAAGAGCAAGCTTCTCTACAGCTGATTTACTTACAGTATCTGTTGATCGATCCACTGATCAACTGATTATTTATTTAATGTGCTGGTGACCAAGGCCAGGGCCTCATGCGTGCTGCACACATGAGTTCTACCCCGGCTCACGAGGTCGTTTTTCATTAATGAATGTATGTTGTGTCAGCTCGCAGCACTGCAGCAGAGTGCCTGGCGTAATCAACTCTGAAAGAGAGGACTTAGTGTGGCTCGCAGCTGTGGAGTGACAGTCCACAGTCCCTAAACCCCGCGGCTGTGGGCTTGGTGAGAAGGAGCACATCCTGGCAGGAGGGCAGGGAGGGGAACCTGCGCACCGCACGGCCAAGTGCGAAAGAATAAGTAGGAGAAAGCCAGGTGTGGTGGCACTCATCTGTGATCCCAACACCAGGGAGGGTTCTCGCAAGCTTGAGGCCAGTCTGGGCTCCACTGTGAGCTCAAGGCCAGCTTGTACTATGAATCAAGATTGTATATGAAAAAAGAGGGAAAGAAAGAAAAAAGAAACACACGGGACCAGGCCCCACAGCCCCTGCTAAAGGAAGACCCTGTGAGGCCCTGGCTCTTAACATCTGTGCCAGTTCTTGGTAGAGCGCCCAGTCTCTGACACGTGCGGCCTTGGGTACCACAGAGCCAGACAACAGCAGGCAGAGTGGGTTTTTCGAGGCCTTTTTCACTAGGGGGAGCATGGTGTGGTTCTGTCATGGGCTTCATCCTTCCTGCACCTTGGGGTGGAATTGTGCAGCACCTGCGTGTCCAGGTGCTGCCTATAGGTGGGTACAGCACAGAGCTCCGTGAGGAACAGGATATCCGCTTGAGCAGAAAATTAATGATTGCAATGGAGATATAAATACTAATTACCGTTAACATAGATTTCAAGTAATTACAAGTGTATGATTAAAGTCATACACTTGAAAATTGTATTTTTAAAGCTTCACATAAGCTTGCCAGCATTTTATGTTAGACCTGTATTATGAATATTCCTGCTGGATGTGGTGGTGCATATCTGTAATCCCAGTACTTGATATGCTGAAACAGGAGGATTACCATAAGTTTGAGGCTAGTCTGGGCTACTCAGTGAGATCCTGTCTGTCTGTCTGTCTGTCTGTCTGTCTGTCTATTTTTTTAAGGAATTTTTTCTTTTCTGAGGACACAGGGTCTTACTTCAGGCTGGCCTGGATCTCATTACGTAGCCCAGGCTGTCCTCAAACTCATGGCCGCCCTCCTGCTTCACCCTCCTCAGAGTGGGATTATGGGCTTGTGCTACCACACTTAGCTTTAAGAATATTCCTTACAACACAGTGAGCTTAAATGGATTTTATCCTCTATCCTTCTGGAAAACTTCATCAACTTTTCTACCATTTTCCAATGCTGTAGTACATTGTTGTATGTCCGTGCATGTAAATAGAGATGCTCTCTGTGCCCTGCCACCCTTCTAACTATACCGCCTGCTAACACGGCTGTTAATCAGTCTGTGTGAATACAGGCCTCGTGCTTACACCAGGCTCCAGCGTCAGCACTGCAGTTCTTACCCTTTGCCACGAAGGAAACGAGGTTAACTGAGCCACTGGAAGTAGCAGAACTAAGGCAATTATTGGCACATAGCGCTTTAAACAATAACCTAGAAGGTCCACAAACATCTCTGGAGCAACGATTTTGGCAAATATTCTTGGCCTTAATGAGTTTAGAGACAGCTGGGGAAATAAGACCGGACCTATAAAGATGTAAATTACGGAGCAAAGTGTGACCCTGGAGAGGCCTTTGAGCCCAGCTAGTCACAGATTCACAGGCCGAGCAGCAGAGGAGGGAGGAGGAGGAACAGGTCTGGACTGGGGAGAGGACAGGGCGCCCTCCCTCGAGGCCTAGAAGCCTGGCCTGGAATCTGATCCTCACCCTCAGAGAAGCAGAAGCCACAGGCCTCTACTGAAGAGCAAAGAGGGCCCAGCAGCAGCTTGCTTCTTTCCTGCCAACACTGAGGATCCCACCCAGGGCCTTCACAGCGGGCTACGTCTCAGCCCATTCACTAACTCATCATTTGTTTGAGACAAGGGCTCCTGTAGGCACTCAGTTGGCAGGCTGGGCTCTGACTTGCAGTTCTCCTGCCCCAGCCTCACAGAGTGCTGAAGTTGTGGGTGTGCACCCCACACCCAGCTCCCCGCCTGCTTTGTAATGGACCTGGTGGTAGGAGGGTGTGAAGGGAAAGGGTGAACATGGGCGGGGCTAGTGCCTTGCAGAAGATTCTAAAATAACCTGGGCAGCAGGGCTTTGGGGAGGAGGAGGAAGGGGAGATAAGCTCAGGAATGAGAGCAGGGAGAGAGACTGGAATGGGTGGTTGGTAGAAGAAGAAGAAAGGGGAGGCGGTGAGATCCACGCCTGGGAAAGAACCAGCCACCATCGTGCGTTGGAGCACCACTGCACGGCAACGTGGCTTTAGGCAACCGTGACACAGCCGCTGTCTTCAAAACCTAGAAGTGCCGGCCAAATAGCTCCGCGGATTAAAGTACCTGCAAGCAGGCACAGGGGCCAGGGGTTTGATCCCCAGGCCTGCAGTATCAGCTCCACCCCCGGGGTGTGCTGAGACAGCGTGTGGTGGCGAACACCTGTAATCCCAACCTTGGGAGGCTGTAAACAGGCGGATCACTATGAGTCCGATCTAGTAGTGAGACCCTGAACACCCTGTAGACCCTTCCCTAAAATACAAAGATGAATGAATGAATGAATGAATGAATGAATGAATAAATGCAGCTTAGACTGGCCTTAAACTCAAGATTTTTCTGTCTTAGGCTTCAGAGTGCTGGGGTTGCTGGCATATGCCACCATGCGCAACAGGGAAAAAAGTATTTTTTTTTCTTGGAGACAGGGTCTCAGATCACCAAACTGCCCTGGCCGATCTTGCCCTTGCAGCCCTCCTGCCTCAGCCTTCCCGAGGGCCAGGATTATAGATTCACACCTCTCAGCCAGGCCATTCTGAGCCATTTTTGCTGCTGGATTCTAGAATTACAAAGCCAAGTAGGATCTGCAATGATAAACAAACATGATACATTGTAAACATAAATCAAAACATCACGTGGCATCCAATAACTGTGTAATTTGTTGTTATTAAAACAAACTTGATTTTTTAAAAAGAAAGAAAGCACTTCAGGGCCTGTGGTGGATAGCTAACCAGTGGTCAACTTGTTATACCCGGATGACTTGAACTAGCGTGGTGCTGGGTGGGGTGGGGGGCGCACGTGAGCGCTCTGGTACGCTCTTAGGGACCCTGTTTGGAGAAGCCAGTGGAGTTCCTGGAAGCTGCTGGCTCTCCGGGGCTGTTCCGCTGGGTGACCTTGTCATGCTGGCTTTCTTGATGGGAACGTAGCTTTCCTCATCGCTGGAGGAGCTGGGACCTCACTGTTGCTGAGGATGCTGTGGTACCCTTGGGGGAGCTCTGGTGCTTACCTTGAGCGTTGCTTCCTGGCTCCAGTGCAGATCCCTCATCCACTGGTATAGACTTTCGAGCTTCCACCGCTGATCTTTGGGTCTTTCCAGCACAGATTGATGAAGTGAGCCTGCATGAGACTTTGTTGTGGGCTCCAGGGCTCCAGTTGAGTTGCAGGAGGCATTGTTAAGAGCTCTGGGTTTTTAGCTGGACTCATCCAGGATATTAGGGTTCAGGCTGGATTCTTTGCTCTTCAGTGTGTGGACAGATTTTCTGCACTCCTCATAAGTGATTCTTGGGGGCCAGTGAGATAGCTCAGGGGCCTAAAGTGCCTGCTTAAGTGAGCTTAGGCAACCGCAGGGACCGCAGTTGGATCCCTGGCACCACATTCTGTGCCAGCCCCACCCCCAGGGCAGGCTGAGCTGGCCGTAACTTATATGTGATTTCTTATAAAATAATATTATAAAATGGTGTCCTGTATTATTCCACTTGCAAAAACCCCAAACCACGACAGGGTTCCTGGGATTTGGAGAAGGGCAGGAATTGAGCATCTTTCTGCTTTACAGTGTGATTCCTGGTGTAGGGCAGCGCGCTCCAGTGCCTGGCAGTGGGGCAGCAATTGCTGGTCG
Organism: Capromys pilorides; assembly: GCA_004027915.1. Lineage (NCBI taxonomy): Eukaryota > Metazoa > Chordata > Mammalia > Rodentia > Capromyidae > Capromys > Capromys pilorides. The sequence continues at coordinate 861 of PVKN010031170.1, read as the reverse complement.
GCTGGCACAGGGTGTTTCAACCCTGCCTACCATATTGTGGCAGTCTGGAGTTTTTTAGGCCTCTTCCTCATGAGCAAGGGCAGTTCATAAGTGTTACAGAGGCATTTTATTCAATATTGAAGGAATTTTCTGGGAGCGGTAGCATAGGCCTGTAATCCCAGCACTCTGGGAGGTTGAGGCAGGAGGATTTCCCTGTGTTTGAGGGCCAGTCTGGGCTACATAGCAAGATTGTGGAGAGAGAGAGAAAGAGAGAGAGAGAGAGAGAGAGAGAGAGAGAGAGAGAGGAGAGACAGACAGACAGACAGTCAGACAGACAGACAGACAGAAATTCAATCTCTAGGGCTGGCCAGATAGCTCAGCAGATTAAAGTGCCTGCTTAGGCAGATGCAAGGCCGCAGGGTTTGATCCCTGGCATGCTGTGCCAACCCCACCCCTGAAGCACACTGAGAAGGTGATTGAGACTGGGCATGGTGGCGATCTGTGTGTGAGACACTGTAGACCCTGTACTAACTACATTTAAATTAAAAAAAAAGAAAGAACGAAAAGAAAACAGAGACAGAGACAGGGTCCATCCTTATAAAGTAGGCCTGAGTTCAATGCGTAGAGCTGCACTGGGGCTGGAGTCCTAAGCTTGTGGAGGACCTGCTTCCAACCCCAGCACTGAAAAAAAAAAAAAAAAGAAGCAAAGGAAGATGAATACCGGGCAGCTATTTGAGTCTACATGGACTGGTAGGGGCCTCTCTTTCCTCACTTCCATGACTGATAAAACCATTTTGAAGCCAGGCATGGTGGTGCACACCCATTACCCCCACCCTGGGAAGGCTGAGGCAAAAAGATCTCTGAGAGTTTGAGGCAAGGCTA
>PVKN010031169.1:0-12562 GCA_004027915.1 Capromys pilorides | reverse complement strand
TCCACAAAATAGTATCAATCTTATGTCAGGTTATATGTGTGTGTGTGTGTGTGTGTGTGTGTGTGTGTGTAAAAAACATGAAAAAAGTAATATAAAGTCAATGGAAAATGGAAACACACTTTTAAGTTTCTAATGCTAGGAAAAGATATCATACCATGTCTTAGAAGTAGGTTGTAAGTCAAAGAAACAGTACAAGTCATGAAGCAAAAATTAAAATTGAACAATATTCAGAAAATTAATTAGATATTAATTCCAAACTAAGTCAAATATTCCAAAATGCTATTCAAAAATGAAATTAAATTGTGAGTCCAACAGGTCAGAATGTAGTGTATCACATGTACGAATCTGTGATCAATTCAGAGTACTCACACAGTGTTTGATTAGGTTAACATATACAAAAATATTAGCTAAGAAAAAGATTTCATGACAGCAAAAGATTACTAAGAATAAAACATAACAAAAATACTGGAATGACAAATATACGACCAGAACTTCTAACAGTTTACAGGTAGGATATCGCACAAAGTTTTAGTATGTGATGGGCATGGATAGTGTCCATGACGTTTACTGGTGGCGAGGTGTCACTTGTGGGACTGAACTACTGCTATTTTCTTAATATCCATCCTGTAGACCCAGACAGAATCATAAGCATCCATAGGATGCAGGAGAAGTCTATTTGTAGAGTATGCTGATGGAAATATTTTGCTGTTATATACAAAACAATAATTGAAAACTGCTGCTATATATCTCTTTTACCCCGGTGTTTAATTATTTGCTCTATTTGGTGGGTTCTTTTTGTTCTCATTCACAGAGTTGTGGTCATTGTAATCCTGCTCTAGAACATCTTTTAGTAGTCTGTTTAGGGTTGAGTTTGTCATCATGAAATTCTTTAATTGTTCTTTATTATGAGAATATTTCACTTCCCTATCAAAATTGAGAGAGAGTTTTTCAGGGTGTAGCATTCTGGGCTGGAGTTTGTTTTCATAGAGGACTTGTACTCTGCTCCAGGCTCTTCTTGAATTGGTGGTTCATGAAGATAAACCTGCCACTATTCTGATCAATTTTCCTTTAAATGTGATCTGTTTCTCTTCTCTAGTGGCTTTCAGCATATTGTTCCTGTGCTGAACTTCTGGGATCTTGACGATTATATGTCTGGGTGTGTTTTTGATTGGGTTGATGTTATTTATATGCTATATTTATATTCTATATGCTTCAGTTACCTGAACATCAGATTGTTTTCCCCTATTTGGGAATTTTTTCCTTATTACTTCTGCCCATATTTTTATATCATTTGTGTTGACTTCTTCTTTCTCATTGATGCCTATTAGTCTTACATTGTTCATCTTTGCATCATCTTGCAGATGTTGAAATTTTTTTCCTGCATCCTAGTTGTTCTTAAGCGATCTTTTCTTGTCTTTTCACTAGCCGCAATGGTGTCTTTAAGGTCTAAAAGTCTACTTTCACTTTCATTCAGATGGTATTGCAAGCTTGTGATTGAGGTTTTAATTTTCTGTATATCTCTTTGAATCTGCTTTATGACTTCTATTTCTTTCCTACATTGCTCATTCAAGGAGTCTACCATTTTTATATTCTCCTCTATTTTATATTAGTGTCTTCTTTAGAAGCACTTAGTAATTCTTTCATTATAGTTATCATTGCTTTTTTACTTCAGAAATTATTTCTGATATGATTTCCTCTATACTTTTCTGCAGTTGTTTCTTTACTTCAGATGCTTTTATTTCAGAGATTTCAAATTTCTTCTATGTTATTCCCTCCTGCATTGTTGTGGGTGGGCTCAGGACCTGAGAATGCATTTTTCTCCTTCTCTTTGTCAGTTTGTATAGCACTGTCTTCTGACCTTAGATGTAGAGCTTTTTAGAGTTCTTACGTTAGCACCACGTCCGTATCTACCAAATTCAAACTCACCCAGGTTGGTGTGACTTGTATGTAGCTGCTCCGCTCTGCTTTCTCCTGCTGTAGCCCTTGGAAATGTTACTGCTCTGCTACTGTGGCAAGATCTTCTGCTCCTGGATCACCTGGGGGGTCGTGGTTCTTGCCTCTAGCCTCTCCTTAGGGTGTTCTGCTTCAGGGTTCCACACTGGACCTCTTTGATGGAGGAAATTCCACACACATGCTTGGCTTGGGTGCTGGCCTGAGTAAGGATCCAGAGGGCTCCAGCTGGTCCTATGCACATGTCAGGCATGGGTCCTGGCTGGAATTGCAAATACACTTTTAAAATGCAGCCTCTGGGGACACTTATGATCCATAACATAACTATATGCTTGACTGGTTCTTTCAGAGATGAAGTTCCTTTTCATCTTACAAACAAATTCCATATGCAGATGATAGCTAATGGGTTTCTCTTCCCAGGCAACATCTTGCATATTAAAAAAATTACTTCTCGACAATGCTATCACACAAAATAGTTAAGATACAGAATTGTCATACATTTCTTCAAAACTTTTATGCAAAGAAACTTTTTGATGTGACTTAAATTAGATCTACAAGGCAAAGCCTGACTTAGACTTCAGCATGGAGGGAGCAATGTAAATGCCTTTACTTGTGAACAAAAGAATTTAATGTAATCTTTCCAGAAAAGTTTCAGATAGCCATATTCTCTCAGGTCAGTTTAGGAATTAGTGGCCATAGTTAACAGGTTCATCAAAATTATTCCACAATATTAATGTACAAAATAAAACTTAAATAAATTGAACTAAGGCATTACAATTCTAATCATTTTATTATTCTCCACTTATAGGCCTTGAGTCCATGAAAATGCTTTCCTTGTTCTGTAAAGATAAGCAATTTTACTCCCCAGTCTGAATAGCATGACACTGATGAACAGCTGTGAATGAAACAAAAGCAGGGTAAATATACAAGACAGAAAATGATTTTTAAGCTCAACATCCCCTGAACAATAACTGTAATTAAACTCAGCATAAAAAAAAAGAAAAGATGTATTGTGTAAAAAAAATATCACCACAACAGCAGAACTGTCTGTAAGGATTGAAGGAAACCAGCAGATCACCCAAGAACTGCCAAAGCAGCTTTGCTTCTTGTTCACCATAACTGATCATTTTAAATGTCAAATCTCCTTTTCTTCCCCCATGAATGATGCAAAGGCTACATTTATGGTCAAAATGTCCTTGAATATATTTACTGGATTTTGGCGTGTATAACAAGTGACTGAAAGAAATAAGGCACACCTCAAATTTTGTTCTTATATTGTTTCTGGTGGGAGATTCATTTTACCATGCAATTTTCTGCATTTAATGGAAGCACAGCAATGGAAAGTGCTTTTCAAAAAGATAGTTTATCATTTCCCTTGTTTGCTCCCAGCTTTTTCATGTCTAACACATTTGACTCCAACATTATTTATGTGGTGCTTTTCTTGCTGATCTCATTTTCTTGTCTTCCTGTCATTCTTTGTGGAAGGGGCCTGACAGTTCATTGATGCTTTTATAGAAGCTGACCATTGTGTTTTCCAGATGCAGCATCAAGAGCATGGCGAGAAGTCACAAGAAACACATGCACACTGCAGCGTGATCAGTTCCATAACAGCACATAGAAATTGAAGGTTAACACAGAAATCCAAGTAGCCACTTCTGTATTATTAATGTGAAAGAAAAAGCCTTCAATATGTCTGACTTCTCCATAATAAAGCATCTTTCATAATGCAAGCTTGATCAATTTCAGGAAGGTATAATAGTACAACTGCAGCTAATGGGATGTGTGAGAAAGATGTGAACAAAAATCAAATCAATGCAAAGCAAAGGATGATGACCTTGTTTTGTTCATAAGCAAGGAGAAATACAAACCCACTTCTCTCTTTTATGAAGTAAATAGAGTTAATCGAATAAAGTCATTTTGTATTAGCCAATGATAATCTCTTTCTGATGTGGTCATGACATTAGCAGAAATGATAGGAAAAGGAATTCAATCAAAATTGAGAACTGGTAGGAAACAGCCAGTGTATTGTTATTGAATTTTCTGTTTTACTGAGAGAGTAGCACTCAACTCTGCAGTGTACTGAATAGCCCCCATGGATTTCTGTCTGGGTATTAGCCCCATGTTTGAAACATAGTACAATAAAAAGAGCAGATCTCAAGGCTTATAACCTTATATTAAAATTCTCATGAAATTTGTGTGACTAGTCAAATTATTTACAATCTTGGAGATTCCTATTGCAAAACTGAGGATGTTAGTAACTAGTTAGATTTCTGGAAGAGGATGTAAATGAAAATGTATAGATCACCACATCATCTGTAGAGGAATTCAAAGTCTGATATAGTTTATGTCACCTAAAACCTATAGAGTATATTATACATGTGATATAGAGTATTTCTTTTCAAGTGCTAGGAGCTCAATGAATTTTAAGCCCTTATTCTATTCTCTTTGCCTGATTTCTGGTTTCCATGTGTGATCTTCCAGCTCTCAGAACATCTGCTGCCCTGTATTAGTTATGTATTGTTATATAACAAATAAGCACAAAACTAAGTGCCTTAAAAATGTGCATTTATTACCTCCACTTGTCTATTTGTCAAGAATAGTGGGGGGGATCTCGATGTGTTCTCAAGTTCATAGCCTCTGACAAGCCTGAAATCAAGATATTTGATAGAGTCTATGTAGAGTCAGTTGGGAAATGACCTACTTCTAGGATTATTCATTGGTCACTGGTCATATTCAATTTCTGTTTGTCTCATTTAATTAAGGGCCTTAAACTTGACTTTTGTCTAGAAGTTACTCTTAGGGATTGAGTTGTGTCTTCCTAAATTCAATTGTTAAATTACTAATTCCCAACATGAGTGTATTTGGAGATCTGGTCTTTAAAAAGGTAATTAAGGTTAAGTAAGGTTATAAATGTGGACCTCTATCTAATTAATAGGATTAGAGTATGTAGAAAAAGATGAAATGTCAGAGATTTTGTTCCTTGTGCATATTTCACAGAGATGGAGAGAGGTGCATGCTATCTGTAACTCCAGCAGAGACGTTTTACTAAAACCTCATTGGGACTTGTCTACAACTTTGAAAAATACAATTTAATGTCATTTAAGTCACCTGTTCTGAGCACTCTGTTCATTTATTTGGTTATGGCAGCCTAAGCAAACTGCATAGATACCCATTCTGAACTCTTTGTCATGTGGACCACTCTAACATAAAAGTTTGCTTCATCAATGTGCAGAAACTTCTCAAAAAGATGAGGTCCTAGTTGTTAATTCTTTTAAGTATTTCTCCTGCAACTTGATTTTTGTTCATGAAATGTTTGCCTACCTCAATGTTGTCAAGATTTCCACCTAATTTCTCTTCCATGAGATTTAGTATTTCTGTTTTATTTTTTATTAATTTTATTAATTTTAATAAGAAAGAAATAAAAATGAGACAGTGTCAAGGCATGTTAGTAGGACAGACGCAATAATTAATATAACGCATATCGTTATCTTCATAGTGGCTGTTCGGAGTACATGATGCAGACATGATAACTTTTCTAAACACTATAGTACAAATATTTCTTTTCACTGAGCTAAGAGAAAGTAGTTACATGTATAGTCCAATAGTCCATAATAGTAATGGGTTATCAGCAAAACTGGCAATGTCAGAAGCTGTTGACTTGAGCCTTTTATGGCTCAACATATTAATATGACTTTATTTTTTATACCTCATGGTTAAACTTTTCTGCTGGATGGTTAAGATCAAGTTAAAGCAAGACGTATATAACAAAAATTGTAACTTTTGTATCTGACCAGGTCAGTCAAAGCCACTCAGGATTTACCCTAAAACCATGTACAACCTTTTGTAGAACTTATGTGAGTGTCAGCCATTTGGATGAGTCATGGCCATTGCTTGACCAGTTTGCTCTCTGTGAAAGCCTGAGAGAGGGCTGGTGAGATGGCTTAGTAGTCTAAAGTGCCTGCTTAGGAAAGCTTAGGCACCCGCAGAAACCATGATTTGATTCCCAGCACCACATGCTGTGCCAGCCCCATCCCCAGGGCAGGTTGAACCAGCCATAATAATAATAAAAAAGAAAGCCTGAGAGAAAGTTTTCTCTCTAGGTGACTCTCCTTAGGCACACTGTACATTACTGATCTCTTTCCTTTGTGTTCCAATAATCTCCTTGAAAAGAAAATTTGGGACAACACTGAATTATAGGATGTTACAGTACAGGTTCCCTTATGTCCTGAGTCCCCACTGACCTGGAGGGGCTAGGATCAAAATATTGGCTATTTTATTTCCCTTCTTTTTCTCTAGTTTTTTGATCTACAAACTTAAGTTGTTAACCCTCCAGAAGAGAAACTTAGTGATACTATTATCTTATAACATAGGCACTTAAGCTTAACATTATTGGCTTTTTGAATATCAAATGCCTTAGACTTAATATGGAGCCTGCATTTTCCATCAGTATTGGTATTCTAATAAATCCCTATAAAATGTGATAAAAAACAATTACACATTTTTACACAGAAATTTAGAAATCTAACCATATAAACAATTGTAGCAGGTTAGTCCTATAGTATTTTTTCCTTGTCTCTTATTCTCTTTTATGACATTTTTAAATAAACATTTACTTGAGAGAGAGTATAGCAATAATTTATATGACATTAGAAGCAGCACGCATCAGAAAGACCAGAATGACAGGCATTCCACGCATGGTTTTAGTGTTACACATTGCTATCTTCAGTGTAGTTGCTTGCTTCACCGATATTAGCATATACAGTTATTCAGGGTGAGAATTCTACCAATTAACTACTAGTTTCAAAAATCTGTTGGAGATTCTTAGGACCATTGTCTGAATCATCTTGTATATATAAGTGCATGTTTCTGGCCCTGCCATGTTTCCTAATTTTTCTACTTGCTGTCTCTTCATTGTTTAATCCTTAAATTCTGGATTTCCATTTAGCTGTGTTATATCTTTCCAAAAAATCAAGTTTTTTTTTTTTTTGGAGGGAAAAGGTCTACAGAGTGTTCAGTGTCTCACTACTAGATAGGACCCATACTGATCCACCTGTCTACAGTCTCCCAAGAGCTGGAATTATAGGCACGTGCTACCATGCCCAGACTCAATTGCCATCTCAGGGAGCACCAGGAGTGGGACCAGCATGGCAGGTCCAGGGAGCGAATGCCCAGCCCCTGTGCCTGCTTATAGAAGCTTTAATCTGCTGAGCTATTTGGCCAACTCTAGTGTTTCTGTTTTAATGCTTAGAACTTTAATCCATTTTGACTTTAGTTTAGTTTATGGCGATAGACCTGGGTCAAGATTGAGTTTTTGACATGTAGAGAGCCAGTACTTCCAGCACCATTTTGTTAAAGAGTCTGTCTTTCTTCCAATAAACATGTTTGGTCCCATTATAAAAGTTTTGTTTCATTAAAGCATTCAAGCAAAGAGTTCAATGGAAAATCTGCTAGCAAGACAAAATTTATAATATTGGAAAGCTAACCCTGGAAGTTATTTCCCCTCAAATTTACTCCATTTTGCAAGGTGAAATGCAAGTTATTTGAAAGGAAGAAATTTCTTGAACTTGGGAATGCAACAAGGTGGGAATATCTGTGGGCTACCTTAGGACTACTTAGTACATTTTGACTCTTAGGAGCATGTGAGAACTTCTAATTATTTCTGTTATTACGGAGTTAATCTTTAATTGTGGATCTCTGAGTACTAATTAGGTTTCCCCTTAAACTCATCATTTATTATTTCCTCTCGGTCTCCTGTTTTAGAATTGCTTTATAGCCTCGCCATAGATTTTTTTTTCTTTTAGTATGAGTGAGAATTAAAAAGAGACATATTTTCTCTGGTGATTCCTTCCACTTCAGTAGTTCTGTCTTTAGGACTTAGGCTAGCTAAAATTTGAATGTATTTTTCATTTCCAGTTTTACTTCAGTCTTCTTTACCTCTGTTCAATCTGTTAGGACTGGAAACAACATCCTATTTGAGAAAAAGAAATACTAACTTATAAGTCTCTGTGATAAAGCTGACAAGGATTTTCTCCTTACATATTGCACGGAAGAAACATCAAAACCAAATACAAATTCTTCTGGACAAATCCTACTTTCCAGTATTATCTTGCTATAGATTTTAAAATTCAGTTTTGAATGGTAGAAACAAATCTTAACTCTAGTCATGTTGCAATTACAATATTCCCTATTCCTTTGCCTCAAAGTAGCTTACATGCTTTGAGATTTTAAGGGAGCAAATATTATATGTGAGGATGCAAGATAAAAGATCACATTAATATTTTTTGAAGATGCAATTTGTTGCAAGGGTATTCTTATAGACACAAAGTAGAAAAGATCTGTAACTTAAAAATCTGTCTAATTTTTCTTTGAATACAAAGTTTTTCCCCAGGAAAATTGGTATATGTGCAGGGCACAGCTTGGAACACAGCCAAGACACTCTGGTTCTGGCAGTGTGGCAGTACATCTGTTTTCAGGGTAATAGAAGGACTTGTGCAATCATAATTTTGTGTTTAAATCAATTGCAGTTTCTTAATCAGTGATTAGGAAAAAGAATGTTGGAATTTTAGTGACCTTGTTTCAGAAAGTTTGGGACTATGTGGCCCTCCAAGCTATGTGGCTGTAAGCCAGAGCCCCTGGGGCTGCTCATTTCCTGAAACACTTGAAGTCACATTGGCAGCACAGATGCTGGGACATGTGACCAACACAATCACATTGCTTTTGTGTCTGCTTCCTTACAGTGGCAGAAACAAGCTGGGTACGGGCTCCCCTGCAGTCTCAGTGGTTTGGAGCTCCTGCTATCCAGAAACAGGATCAAAATGGAAATTAAATCTTAGAAAGATCTTCAGAGAGCTTATCTCAGGGACCGGATCTTGCCATTATCTGCTGAGTTTGAAATTTTGCTAGTTGACTTTGCAGCATGTAGAGTTTTACTGAACCTTTAGAGCACAGTGAGGAAATACCTCTTGGAATGTAGACGATGAGCAAGTATTTCATATTACTCCATGCAATAATGATCAGAAACTACGATTCCAGTGACACTGTGCTATGAGGACCTCACAAATATTATTATTTTATATTTGCACCCACTGAAGCAGAATTCAGTCAAATATACTTTTTGGGATTTCAGTGGGGTGCCACTTCAGATGTTACCAATGGAATTTTGCCGACTACTCTACACTTAACAACAATTTCCTGAGTAGTTACTACATTCAGGTACTTTTGAAAGTGTCCAGGTACATACATACTAGATAACAATTTTCATGTAATAATAGTAGTGTTCCTCTAATTCTTATTGAAAAATGTAATTTCTTATAAGGTAGGTTCGTTAAGTCCTGACCTACTTATTAGCCAAAAGAGAAGATGATAATGAAAGTTTTTCTGTCAGGAAAAATTATGTGATTACTTAACGTTGGCTATTGGGAGACTGGTGTTTCTATAGAAAATTATCTTACCCTAAAGAATCATAGGATTAGAAATGAGTTTAAAAACCATGTAGGTTAGCTCTTTATAAGGAAGAATTCAATATGTTCTGTGAGATTTGCTGAGGTGGGAATAGGTTCATTTTTATTAATTACAAATTATTGATCATGCTCAAACTTGACACAGCTGAATCAAAATCCTCATTTGGCTTCTGTTCTCATCCCATCCTGTCCCATCCAGTCCTGTCCCTTTGCTTTCTTTGTTTCCACCCCACTCCCCTTTCCTCCCTTCCTCTGCTCTTCTCTCCCATATGCTCTTCTACTTCCCTTTCTCCCTTCTCTTTCTTTCCCTCTCCTCCCCTCCCCTTTCTTTTCTTATTCCTCTCATCTCCTCTCCTCGCCTCTGTTTTCTTCTCCTCTCTTCTGTTCTCATTTCTATCCTTTCTTTACTTTGACTTTCAGACATGATCTTGCTCTGTAGTTCAGGTTGGATATTAACTCAATTTCTAGCCCCATATGCAGGATTCAAACTCAGGTGATTGTCTTACCTCAGCCTCTCCAAGTGCTGGTATTATTGTTTATCTCCCAGGCCTAAAATACTTTGATACATCTCTCTTTTGGGGAAAACAGGTTTTCCTCTTTGAAACTCAGATTACTGTAAGAAGTGAAGGGCATAGATAGAGCCCATAACTCATCTGTAGTTCCATCCATGGACGGCTCAGCTGAACTTCCTATTCAAAAGTGGTAACAACTGAGTCAGTTGTATTTTGAGCCAACTCTAGCCTTGGTTACCATGTGGCAGAAAGCACATGAAAGATCTCAGGAGACAAGTGCCAAGATGCACCAAGTCAACTCAGAGAATCTTAGATAATAAATTGTTGTTTCAAACCACTAAGATTTAAAGTTTCTGCATAAATGTACTTGTGTTTGTTGTGGGCCTAATCAATAACCAAGATTTAATCCCTCTCACTGAAGCTTAGAGAATCTATTGAACACTGCTCTCCAAAGAACTAACCTAGAGGACCTTTAAAGTGCTCCCAACTCTAAGATTCTCCAAGAAAGACGATATTTTAAAATAAAAATATCTTAATATCAAAATAGATAGGCACCTATTTTAAGGATTAGATTTGACACTGTAGGGCCAGTTGGTCATGAATGCAGATAATTGTACCCGGAAGTGTTTTATGAGGTTTAACAACACTTTTATAGCAAAAAAATTCTCAAAACGCTATTTAAACTAACAGCAAAACATGTAGATCATTATTTGTAACAAAAAATATAAAATCATAGTTTCTATTATGGTAAGAGTCATATTTGAGAGCTGAACAAAACTCTATGTGGTCAGTATTTCTTATTTACATGCACTTTACTATCATATCTGGAATTATGAAAGTCAAAATATGGGTTTTTTGCATTCTTATAGCTTTTCACTAGCCATTTACAGTATTTCTAAGTATATTTGTTTCTTATTGCTTTTAAAGAGGCACCATATACCAGGTACCTTATGGAGATTTGGTTAAAATTTCAGTTATGAAACATCCCCATTTGTATGATTTTACATCTTTTTTATTTCTTGTAAGACAATGATTTTCATATAAAGTAAAAATTGGAAATTTTGACTCCAAAGTACTTCTCTACTTCTAATTGTTGGTTTGTTATTAATAGAAATTGGCTCATCTTATAAGAGAGATATTTCTGTAATATATTTCTGTGAATAAAACTATGAATATAACTGGAAATCATACTTCTCTAGTATTTCCCAAAAATTACCCTTCATAATAATATGGACCCTCATGTTACAACTAGTCTGACATACAAACCACTTGGGTTATGAATGGAATTTAGTTTTAACTTTGGACCAAAGTCTTGAGTTATGACCTGAATGCTAGCCTCTTGTGCTTCCAAATGGTCTTATTTACAGACCTTAGATAGAGTCTCAAAGGGTTCTATAAGGGACACTACAATATCTTTTCCTCTATGGGGTTAATTGAGGAGAGAGACTTTGAAGGCTGTGTAGAGGGACCTGAGACTTCAATTGACAACTTGAGTTGCAAGCAGCTCTTAGGAACAATTTGAGTTTGTAAGTAAAGGGTCCACTTACCACTATCACTGCTTTTTCACTAAGTGTTCTTGCCTTTAGCCACTTATCATAGTCTTCATAGAGTTCTAGCCAAATTCCGGAGGAAGCTAGAATTACTGGCAGAAATAATAACCACTTTGCCTTCTGAAAGATGACTGTGAGTTGTTTGGCCCCTACATTTGTGTTTCCAAGAATTTACATATTTCCTACTCACGGTAGGCAGTAAATAATGCTAGATGAGGGTAGAGAGGAGCGTGTAGCAGAAACCTGGTATTTGTTACTCTTGGTTAATTAAATCAGACAGCCTAGAAAAGAGTCATGCTTTACATATTTAAGAAATCATAGTGATGAATAAGAGTTTGGGGAAAAGGAGAGTTCTTGGTGTCTCTAAAATACATCATCTGGGGGGCTGGTGAGATACCTCAGTGGTCTAAAGTGCCTGCTTAGGCAAGCTTAGGTAAGTGCAAGGATTGTGGTTCAATCCCAGACATTAGGTGTTATAGCCATAAATAAGTAAGGAAGTAAATAGACAGATAGATAGATAGATAGATAGATAGATAGATAGATAGAATAATAAAATGCAATAAAATATACCATCTGGGTAGTCATTTATTTTCTTTTGTAATACTCTTTTTTTTTGATACAGGGTTTGATAAGCAGTTCAGACTCATAGTGATCTTCCTCTCAGCCTCCCCAGTTCTGGGATTACAGGTATATGCCACCATGCCTGCTTTTGGAGCCAGCATGGTGTGCTCTGGGTTTAGGGGGACAAACTCGGGACTTTGTGCTTGCCAAGCAGGCACTTATGCTACCAAGGTATCTCCACAGTCCAAGTCACCTATTTTCTTACAGAATTTTTAAAATAAAATATTTTTTTTTCTTTTTTAAAGCACATAAAAAATAGCAAAGAACCACATATCCTAGAAATGATACAGAATTTCACTAAACAAAGTAATAGGAATTCAACAATGGTTGTTACATTACATATTGTAGTCTTCAAATTAGTTGTTCAGATGACCACATGTAAGCATACAAAGTCCATCCAAAAAGTTATAAAAAAATTAAAAAGGAGAAAAAAAATTAACCATTAACTGCTCCTTTGAATAGACCAGTA
>PVKN010031168.1:0-11310 GCA_004027915.1 Capromys pilorides | reverse complement strand
ATGTGCCTGAAAGTAATTTATTTTAGATATGTGAAGTCTTTATTTCTATTAAACTTAAAGCCCAATTATGCATAACACTTTCTGAATTCTTCTTTTTTGACATTTTTTTTTTAAAAGCATGAGAGACACTTTGCTTTAGTGTACAACATTTTAGTCAGTTGCATGTAATCTCAAAGTTTAATAAGAATTTTATGATGAATTTGATGAATTCATATAACATATTATTATGTTATGATTCCACATTGAGTTCAAATTCAATAATTCTTGTCTTTAGCTGGTAACCCATTTGGGACATGACGCAAGCAACCCAAGACCAAAGATAAACACACTGCAACCTACGCCGTGATCCTTCCATTGCAGTTGTCAGTGTATTCAGCTTTCCACTGACAACACAGCCTGATTGGCCAAGTCTTAATCTCATTGACCTAACCTAAAAAGCAAAAGCAAATCAACAACAACAAAACCTACACAGGGCTGCCTGTTCTTTTGGAGCTATGTACAGATATGATTTTGAGTCAGGAGAGTCAGAAGGGGTCCTACAATGAACAAATATTTCTGAATCATGGTTTTTACATGAAGATAAACAACCACAGAAAAACCCTCTCATCTAAACAGATTGACCCTTAATCCAAAACTCTGAAATCTGAAACTTTTTGTCACATTATGCCACAGATTCTTGCATTAGAAATGCTCAGCTGGTAAGGCTTAGGTAAGTATTCCAAAATCTGAAAAACTCAATTAAAACACTTCTGGGGCCCTTTCAGGTAAGGGATACTCAACCTGTTTTAAGACAAAATAAGTTGTGAAATAGTAAACACTTCTATGAAAGACAAGGTAAAATGGCCATCCTAGAGCTCATATGGGTACAGTACTTGCTCAATACAGAGCACTTTAGTAGAAAATAAACTCTGAAATAGTGTTTAGAAAAGTTATCATGTCTGCATCTTGTACTCTGAACAACTACTATGAAGACAACAATATGCATTGTATCAATTATTGTGGCTGTCCTACTAATGTGTTTTGAAACTGTCTCAATGTTATTTCTTATTAAAAGTAATAAAAATTTAAAAAATTAAAAAAAAAAACAGACTCTGAGAAAGACACTTTAGAGATAAGACAGCTCTGGGTCCAAATTCCATCCACTTCCTTAGCAGTCAAATCAAATGGCCCAACTAGACATCAGATTCTTCCTTTGTAAATTAAGATTGCCTCATTCTTTTCCATATGATGATCCCTTTCTTCAGGCCCAGCCAGCCCCTTTGTGAGATTAAGAAACAGTGCATGGAATGGCCAGGGATGGACTAGGAAGTTTTCTTTCTACTGTACAGTTACACAGTGAATTTATTCAAGGACTGGAAAGTCTAAGCATCTTAGTTACTTTTCTCTCATTGCTAGGACAAAATACCAGACACCCAAAATTAAGAAAGGAAAGATTTATTTAGTTCACAGCTGGTAGAGGTTTCAGTCCATACTCAGCTGGCTCCAAGGCAGAATGGCACATGGCAGAGGGCATCAGCTCTTGGCTGCAGAAAGCAGCAAAAATCAAAGGGAGGAGCAGCAGCTTCAGCAGCTAGCAAGCCCCTCTCCCCTCCTCACATTTATCTGGGGCAGATTATCTGCCCCAGGGTGGGTGGAGCACTCACATCCATAATCCCAGCATTGGGTCATGGATTAATCACAAACTCTAGAAGCTACCACAATGACAGCATGAGGCTCTAGCGGGGAGGGGGCCACTAGACACAAGCCATAACACCAAGTCAATTAGAAGAGAAGGGAAGCAGGCCAGGTTCCTGTATGAAGAGGCTAGGGCACTGCTCCGAAAGTTTAGAATGATAAATACATGAAAGTGCAAAACTACAGAGTGTACTGTAATGGGAGGGCTTGGGCCCCTGCCTGGGGCAAGTATTGCCTATAGTTTTTATTCTCTTCTTTTGCAAAGCGGGAGGTAACTGGGCACCTGTGTTTGAAGCAGCTGATGAAAAAGCCTGTGAGTCAGATCCAGCTGATTGTGTGTTTTGCTTTGAATGGAATCACCTAGGTATATTTTAGATGTGCAACTGTTGTCCTCAGAATCAGATTGGCAGCTCAGTGGCTGAAGACTGGGCTGTGCTTACTTCATCATTATCACCTCCCTTCCTTTCTCTCTGCCGATGAGTTACCAGTTATACTTATGTTTCTACTTGTTTGATTCCATCAGGATTGCTACAGCAAAAATGCCATTGAAGGATAATTCATAAACAGCAGAAGTTTATTGCTTACAATGACGCAGGCTGGGAAGTCCAAGATCATGGTCTAGAACACGCAGTGTCATAGATGACACTTTCTCGCTGTGTCCTCCTATGGAGAGTGAACAGGTTCCCGCTGGCACCTTTTAAGAGTACCACTCCTGCTGGGGAGAGAGCTCAGTGGCACAAGTGCCTACCTGGAAAACACAAGGTCCATCCGTTTCATGAAGATGAAACCATCAGAACTAGTCACCTCCCACAGGTCTCACATCTGAATACTACTACACTGGAGATAGTTTTAACATAGAAGTTATGGAGAGACACAAACATTCAGACCATAGACTACTGGTTTTTGCTTTCTCCTTTACTCATTTGTCTTACTCATTTTGTCTCAAAGGCATTTATCCTTTTACCTACCTATAGTTTGATGAGAAAGGCAAAGAATGAGTAGGGTGTATAATCTCTTAAGGATTATCATAAAATTGCTTTACAGAATATATAAAATGTCTAGGCAGAGTTTAGCAAATACAGTATTACGTGCTCACCTAACGTAAGATACCCTCCTCTCCTATGGTTACTATTTGGCCTCACTGTACATATCTTAGGGCTCTTAGGAAGCCTTTGGCTAACATGGCAGAGAAGAGATGTTTGGTTTTATGCACCAGCTGGCATTTTGCAGGAGAGACAGGCAACACGATAGCTGTCTAGCTCTCAGAATTAACTACAAGATTCAAAAGATTAAATGCTTCTTGGTGGTAGGTCTGAGACCTGAGATATGGCCATGAGTGATGTGTGTTCATGCCAGATAAGCTGTTGAAACACAACCATCCAGCAGTCACCTTGGGCTTGTTCATTTTCAGAGGAAACAAAAGGACAAATGTTAAATGGAAGCTCAAACGCGAGTTTCACCAGGTACTTTTCGATTTTGTCATTGAATTTTGCACTTTGCTTCAACCAGAGAAGGATAAAATCCCTCTGGGCTCTTGTGTTTTTTATCAAACATGAAATCAGAACTGTAATTGGATCTGTGTTAGAAGTCTCCTTTAAGAATGAAATAATGTACCATGTCAATCTCGCCTAAAGGCACCACAGGGACAAAGGAGCCAAGCTAAACTCTCAAGTGCGTGATATGTTTCTTTTCAGTATGACAAGAGGAGTTTATAAAATTAAAAAGAAAGCAAAAATCAACAGTCTAAAATTATTTTCCTACCTCTAGAATTTTATTTCCAGATAGATCATAATAAAGCTATATATATCAGCAAGGCCTTTGCCTCAAGTTACAGGGCATTTAAATAAATAAAATATGGGATATGGATGTGGATATCATGGAATATTTTGAAGTCTAAAAAGAAAGGCATTTTTGCCATTTGAGATGACAAATAGACCTGGAGAACATTATGTTAAATGAAATAATTCTGATGAAAAATGGCAAATGTTATGCACTTTCACTTATATGTGAAATATAAAGTAGTCTGCACAGAATCTAAAATACAGCTACACAAAGTAGAATAGTGATGATCAGAGGGTGGGGAAGGTGGAGATGTTGGTAAAAAGATAAAAGGTTAATTTATGCAAGATGTAAGTATATAGCACTTTGTAGCTATAAGTGCAATATCACATAGTTGAAATTTGTGAAGAAAGTAGATTTTAAATATTCTCAGCACACACACACACACAAAAGATGATAGCTAGGAGCTGATAACTACATCATTAGCTCAGTTGTGATTCATAATATCTATCCATATAAATAATCAAGTCATATATTTTATTTTTTATTTTCTCTGTATTTTAGGGAAGGGTCTACAGGGTGTCCAGGGTCCCACTATTAGATCAGACTTGTAGTGACCCGCCTGTTCACAGCCTCCCAGGAGCTGGGATTACAGGTGCACCACCACACCCACTCAATTGCTGTCTCAGTGCACCCTGGGGGGATGGGGCTGGAATGGCCCCTGTGCCTGCTTGCAGGTGCTTTAATCCGCTGAGCTATTTGGCCAGCCCTCAAGTTATATATTTTAAATACATACAATTTTAATAATTAAAAGACAAAATGCTAAGTTTGTGATACATAGCATCAAAAAACAAAATTGAAGAATGAAACAACCAAAATCTGTAAAGGTGAAACATGCTCCCTTTATCTTAAAGTTCTGCTTATTTTATCATTTCTAGTCTTACCTAATTTCGAGGAGGCATAAGCTTTTATTTCCTTGTGTGTTATTCTCTTAAAATATCTTAAAAACATGGTAAATCTAGTGATTATAATTCTGACATAGTTTGGGCATGTGATACAATATCTTCTGATAATGTCATCTACTTGCATTACCAGGGCTCTCAAATTTCCGTGTGTCTAAGGGTCACTTGGAGGCAGGCTTAAGGGTCACTATCTATTAAATAGACACCTAGGAAAGAACAGAAGCTCTAGATGGTCACATTTGCCACATTTCACAGCATCAACACTCCCACCACAGCAACTTCCACCCTTTTAATGTGAAGTCAACTGGCTCACAAACTCCTAAAATTCCAGCTGTTTTAGCAATCTGTTCTTGACAGGTGATGCCTACCAGATCCCATATAGCACTGCTGGCAGGATGTTGAAATGAAAGTATTCTGGACTCCATTTCCAAAGGAACTTTGGCATGGGTCAGAAAATATGTCCTTTTAAGCAACTCCCAGCCTCTCCTATGTGAATGATGTTGGGAGGTGGACACCACATTTTAGAGCACAAATTCAAGAATGTTGGGTGGCATTCTAGTTCAGTGATGTTAATGTGTTTCAGAGAAAAAATGATTTCAGTGGTTGAATGTTAAGAAATTTTAGGACAAACAAAGTTATATAGGTTTTCCTTAACAAGATTTTTGGCCTTGTGTATGTCTTGGAAGGTGATATATTAATGAAGGAGTACACTTGTTTTGTGGGGATTTGGTTCCAAAATCAATTCCCCATCCCTGTTCCTGTCAGGGTAACAGAATAAGCTGATGCTTAATTCCTGTGTGAAATGATGTAGTATTTGCATATAGCTTATGCATATCCTCTTGCATACTTTAAATCATGCCTAGATTACTTCTATTTCCCAATATGATGTCAGTGCTATATAAATAGTTTTTATAGTATATTGTTTAGGGAACATCGGTACATGTTGAGAACAGACGCAGTATCTTTTTCTGGAATATTATTTATCCACAGTTAGTTGAATCGCTGTATGTGAAACTCACAGAAATGGAGAGCTGATTGTATAGCATTTCAGAAATGAACATTTGTTTTGTTTTTTAAAAAGTCATGGTGTTCTTGTGAATAACATTAGCGTGTACACCTTCCATTTATGGAATGAAATTTAGATTTCAGGGCCATGGAATTTTGTAAACAAATTCATTTCCAAAATACTATTTATGAAGAAAATACTCACGACACAGTAGACTTTTCAGAAGAAAGTATGAACTCAATCAGCAGCAAATGGAAAGTGTACTATGTAAATGCAATCTTTGCAACTTCTTTCAACACTAAATTGTGGCCAGGAGCAGGACCAGAGCTCCTTAGCATTCTGGGAGCCTGCAGTCCAGCAGAATCACAATCTTTCAGTTCTATGATTCTGCAATAAGAAGAGGCCTTCGAGATTCAGGTTGGAGAATTTCACAGGTAAAAGAGATCTAAGGGGTCATATGGTCAAATCCTCTTTTTTTCAAGGCAGGAGGGAATCAATGCCAAGGAGACCAGTACCTGCCTCACAGCAGGGACTAAAACTTCCTTATTACCATCAGTTGCTTTTTTAACAATATTAAAATTCTTTCTCCTTCTTGGAAAAAGTTCAAGACTCAAGCTGTCTCTGATGCCTGTTTGAACAAACAGTTACGGGCCAGAAGTCCAAATGTCCTAGTTGGAGCTTTTTCAGAATAATCCTCTTAAATTAAACTAGCTATGGCATCCTTTGAAATTCTGATTAGCTAAGGGTGTTTGATTCTGATAACGCACCAGGGAGAAAATTATGCTCAGGTCCCGCAGCTGCCAAAAGTCAAGCTGTAAGCTTAACACTCCCCTTCTTTTTCTCCGTTTTATCAGCAAACAGCTGGGAACAAAGGCATGGTGCATAGCGCTGGGTCAGAGAAGACAGCACAGAAAGTTGGCACGCACAGAGCTCTGTTTGCATCATGGCAATATTATATTGTGATGTTGCTTCTTTACAGTCAAACATAAATATTGGGCAAAACACCCATGTGGTATAACAATAGAAAGTTACAAATATGGGTTATCAATGACAAAATGTTCTTTTCTACCCTTAAAACGACAATATTTACTTTTCTTTTTTATTATAATCAACATCCAGCCTGCAAGCAGGCCCAGAGGCCAGGGGTTTGAGACCCGGGCCTGCTGTGCTGGCCCTGCCCCCTACCCCCTGGGATGCACTGAGATGGCAATTGAGACTGGATGTGGTGGCACACGTGTGCCTGTAATCCCAGCTCTTGGGAGGCTGTGAACAGGTGGATCACTACAAGTCTGATCTAGTAGTGAGACCCTGAATACTCTGTAGACCCTCCCCTAAAATACTATATATATATATATATATATATATCTCCAACATCCATTGAAACATGATCTGAAAGAATCTGCTCTACTTCATGATGTAGGATAATTATTCTTAAGTTTTCATTTTTTGTCTTTTGAGACAGTATCTCATGAGATGGACGAAGAGGTTAGAAGGATGGGATGTCAGAGGCTGTTCTATTTGTGCTTTACACAGAGCAGAAGGTAGCTCTTGGAGGGGTTTAAACAGTGGGACTTGACCAGGTTGAAGGTGTTATGATCACCTTGCTGCAGTATGCAAACTACCTTGGTTATTTCAACCTCCTTGGGCTGCTTCACCGAAATACTGACACTTGTGACTCAACCGCCTCCCAAAGTCCCGCCTTCTAATGTTGTCACCTTGGGGATTTGGGCTTCAGCTAACTGATTTTATAAGGATAAAAGCATTCAGACCATAGCAGAAAGACAAAAGGGATGGCAGGGAAAGCAGTTACTAGACCGTTGCAGTAATCCAGGTAACCTGGGTGCACTGAAAGAGTAGAGAGGGAGAGACTGCAAGGAAGTGAGGTAGGGTTTCTGGCAGAAAAATCCTGCAATGGAATGGGAGAGGCAAAGGCAAGCCTTCCGGGACCTCACTAACCATCCTAACCTTCAGCTTTAAAGGAAGCAGACTTACTTTCTGTGCAGAATCAGAAGTGTGTCTTGCTCCCTAAGGAAGATGTTGGCAGGGAATGCACATCCATTTCCCAAGTCCTTCTCAGGCTCTACCAGTATTTTGTAGATATGCTTCACAACCGCTATTCTTTCTCCATTTAATTTTCCATTTATGGAACTAAATGAGTATAAATTGCTTTTATGATGTGTCCCTACTTTCCCCCTTAAAACCTTATGTCTAGAAGATATTCATAAGACTAGATAAAAAGGAGTCTCGTTATAGAATATATTTGGGAAACGCTGGGGTATCTGGAAGTCAGGCTTATTTTTTCTCAATGCTTCTCAGAGAGATTTTATTTATTTATTTATTTTTGAGACACGCTATGTAGTTCAGTTGGGCCCTGGATTCCCTGTGTCACCCAGGCTGGCCTTGAATGTGTGATGATCCTCCTGCTTCAGCTGCCTGAGTGCTGGGGTTACAAGTATGTGCTGCCATGCCTGGCCTTCTCAGAGTATTTCATATGCTAATATACATCTTCAGTTTCCAAGAGGGAGGACAGAAAATACGATGTTATCAAGATATATGGAGCTCTAGATCCTTTCTGCCAAGATCGTCACAATGCTAGGATTCTGTGGCCCATTCTCATGTAAAGAAAGCTGAGTGGGTCCTGTCTTCGCCTTTGGGATTCTGGTTCTGATTCACCGATTTTGAGACAAGAAGAGGTGGTGTCATTGTGTTTATCAAAAAGCAAATCGCTCCTGCTTCATCAGGATAGAAACTGTAGCTTTACCAACACCACCATAACAGGACTAGTTTATTGATTTTGAACACGGTTCTCTGGCTATGTAAGAGAATTGCTTTAAATAGGAAAATAAATACCAAATTATAAACGGGCCAAAGAGGTTTGGGTGCATTCTGCTGCTATGACAGAATACCATAGACTGAGTCATTTATAAACCATAGCAGTATATTGGAATCATAATTCTGGAAATAGGGAAATTGCAAGGGACCAACTTCTGAGAAAGGCTTCTTGCTGCGTATCTCATGGCAAGAAGACAAAGAGAAAAGGAGAGAATGAGGGCCAGCCAGACAGCTCAGTGGATTAAAGCGCCTGCTTAGGTAGACATAGGGACCAGGGTTTGATCCCTGGAGTGCCTTGCTTGCCTGACCCCCAGGGCACACGGAGCCAGGGACTGAGACTGGGTGTGGTGATGCACACCTGTAATCCTAGCGCTTGAGAGGCTAAAAGCAGGAGGATCACTATGTGTCTGATCTGTGTAGTGAGATCCTGTACTAAATATATTTTAAAAAAATTTAAAAAGGAGAGAATGAATGCCTCCTCAAGTGCTTCCCTGACTGCTGTCATCCGTGGTGGCGCTGGAGCCCTTCAAATCTCCACACCTTGCCCTGGGCTCTCTATCTCCAAATCCTTTCTCAGTGGAGGTTAAGGATCCAACACATGAATTTGAGGGCTGACACACTGAAACTCCAGCCAGAGTTAAAATGAAACAAATACAATTGACTACGTTTCTATGCTTTGACTGAAATGTTAAGTGTGCTTTTGGAGGCAAGAATAGTATCCCCTGCACCTGACTGAGCTTGCAAGTGTAGCCCTCTGCTGGGTGAAAGGTGCTGTGCTAGGGCTACGTGTCTGTCAGGGACAACATGCTGTGTGTGTATGTGTATGTGTGTGTGTGTGTATGTGTGTGTGTGTTGGGGGGAACGTGCCCTACCTACCCAGACCGCAGATCAGAAAAGAACAGACAGTGCTCAGATTGAAGCAATGTGAATGATGTCGGGGCCGTATATTTTCCTTTCCTTGGGAGCTAACTGGAGACCAGCAGTGTTGAGGAACAATAGCTCTGTTTGCTCGGGCTGAGACTTCCTCAGCCTCCCTTTTCCCTGGCCTTTGTGGACAGACAGAGAGAGTGGCAAAGCAAAGCATTTCTCTTTGTTTGGCAAATGGGTGTCTTTCACCAGCAGTGACTTGAGGTTACCAGTACCTGGCTCACAGAAGTCACATAGGACAGTGATAAAAGCATAGATTTCAACACAGTGGGTGCATGCAGGAGCTTCTGTGCTTCTCCCGGGTCCCCAGGTGAGGACAGCACTTTGAGATTGCCCTCTGCGTAGCGATGATACACCCCATACTGGCCCTCAGTGTCAAGTGCCTGAGAATCCCTGACCTGTTTCCTGTATGTGCAGATGTCTAGGCCTTACCTTGTGAGTTCCTTATTTAGCATACCCAGGCTGACACAGTCATCTATATTTGTTTCATTTGAACCCTGGCTGGAGTTTCAGTGTGTCTGCCTCCAAATCCACGTGTTGGACCCTTAACTTCCACTGAGAAGGGATGTGGAGATAGGGAGGCCAGTGGGAGGTGTAGAGGTTTCGAGGGCTCCAGCGTCATCGTGGATGACAGCCTTCAGGAAAGCACTTGAGGAGGCATTCATTCTCTCCTTTAAAAAACATTTTTTTTAGTGTATTTAGTACAGGGTCTCACTACACAGATCAGACGCATAGTGATCCTCCTGTTTTCACTTCCCAAGTGCTGGGATTACAGGTGTGCACCACCACACCCAGTCTCAGTCCCTGTCTCAGTGTGCCCTGGGGTGGGGCCAACAAGGCACTCTAGGGATCAAACCCTGGTTGATGCAACTACCTAAGCAGGCGCTTTAATCCACTGAGCTATCTGGCTGGCCCTCATTCTCTTCTTTTTTTCTCTTTATCTTTCTAACATGAGATACACAGCAAGAAGCCCTTCTCAGAAGTTGGTCCCTTGGGATTTCCCTATGTCCAGAATTATGATTCCAATATACTGTGATGGTTTATAGATGACTCAGTCTATGGTATTCTGTCATAGCAGCAGAATGCACCCAAATCTCTTTGATATACTTATAATTTGGTGTTTATTTTCCTATTTAAAACAATTCTCTTGTATAGCCAGAGAACAATGTTCAAAATCAGCAAACTAGTCCTGTTATGGTGGTGTTGGTAAAGCTGCAGTTTCTATTCAGATTTCTCTAACTGTCTTCATCATTTTCCTTAAAGCATAACCTCCTAAAATAAAGTTCTTATGGTCCAGCCCAAAGGAGTAAATGTTTAGGGCTCTCATATTAGCCCAGGCCGAATGTAGTAGGAGAAAACAGAATACAGTTGGAATTGTGCCTATGTGGAGTCCCTATTGAGTTAAAATATCTTAAAACCACAATACTTCATCAAGCGGCAGTGACGTGCGCACACCCTCAACTCTTGTTCCTATCTTCCCTCTTGTGCCCATTACAATGCCCCTAATGTTTGACACCTCCCAAGCAGTGCAAGCTCTCTGTCCTTTTCCTGCTAGGGTACTCTGCCTCGCCATGCGATACAACCCCAGTCAGTTACAATGACTGGGAAGGAATCTATCATCTACTTAGACAGACAGATACATGCTGGTTACCAATGCCAGGTGGGCTTCTGAGCTTGTAAGCTTATAACTATGCAAAAAGATACTGCCTTTTAGCCACTTGCTTCAATGTTGTTGCAATGGTTTTGGTCCAGGATCTTCCCTGGACAGCTAAGGAGGTGTCTTCTGCAGTCAGTGCTCCCTAGGAAAACAGCAGCCAATGCTAATCCAATAGCATTTGGATTAGTTGCATCTGAAAGAAGCTGCCTTTTTCAGCAGGTTCTTCTCTTCTTGGTTTTGTGTTTTGAGGAAGCTGGCAACTTAGATGTCAGAAATTTGACTTCTGCTAAACTGGAATCTGGGCCATTAAAGTGCAGTTGGCATAGACAAAAGTTCTTTTCAAATCCTAACATATACTTAGGATACAGTACTGCCACTTAGTACCACCAGTCTGTGGATTCACAAGGTCCTACCTGAAATTCTTGGTTGTTATGTGTATTTCAGGATTCAGACATTTTTGTATTTCAGAAAAG